>JAMWEH010001821.1:0-25717 GCA_024721245.1 Mitragyna speciosa
AAAAGGAAGTATTAAATGTAATGTTGTGGTAAAAAAAACGTATAAATTTTTTGTAAAAACTAATTTTTTGAAAATGCTTTGTAAAAGATGATTCGATAAAAATGTGACAAAACAAATGCTTTACTTAAAAAAATAAAAGAAAAAGGGCCTAAAATGGGACTTTTGAAATGCGACGATTTTTGGGCCCGAAAAATAGAGTCTAAAAGGGTTTCTTTAATGAAAAAGGAGTCGCCACTTGGTATTGAGTTTTGGTGTACCAAGTCACCAAAATATTTTGTGAAAGGTAAAAATTTTGGGAATGATTTGTTTTAAAAAATGATTTTTGGAAAAATATAAGAAAAACAAGAAAAAACCCTTTTAGACGACTCCAGGTCTTTGAAAAACAAGAGAAAAAGGTTCGGGAGTCACAGTTGAAGAAAGGGAAGGCAAAGGCTTGCGCCTAAGGCACCCTTTCAACCTAGCCGAAACTAGTTGCGAGGTTTAGTCTAAATTTTCTAATGTAATCCTAAAGTTTTATCACATTTGGATGCAACTATATGAATGCAAATCTAATCCTAAAAATGAATATCGTTAAGGGACAAAATATTCTATTGAGGTTTAGTCGGAATTATCGCATTAATTGCGAAACCCGAATGTAGACCTCGACGGAGTCACGAGTATAGGTGCAAAAATGGAATGCAAAAGAAAAGGAAAATAGTAGTATAGATAGTAAGTGAACAAAGAAAGTAGGGATGCAACATAACGGGTACGGGGGACTAATAAACTCGTGACTAACTGTTTCTACTCACGGAGGGGGGAACGACATGTACGCCATCGCTTCCCACGTGAGTAGATTGACTATTTCTAGTCAAATCACACAAATGACCTAAAATTCTATGTGTAGTGGAATCTAAATGTTATGCACTAGGTAGATGTTAAAAATAGATAATAAATGATAAAGTATATAAAAATTATACAAAAATGAAAAAGGCCTAAAAGATAAAAATGTGTGTGAAATATCATGAACACGCGAGAAATGATCCTAATACTAAAATGATCTAAAGGCCTAGCATTGGACTAGCCTATTTTCTAAAAATTCTCCGCTAGCGTTGGACTAGCGAAGAAACCGGGATTAACCACAACTAGCGTTGGACTAGTGTGGCGACGATACACATATATAATGATAAAGCAAATAAATAAATAAAGCATAGATTGAAATAATAATCACATAAAAAAACACATAATAGCACATAAGAGGACATAACACATAAGCATGGTATTCTAGATGCAAGTTCCTAAGGAAAGCGAATAAAACACATAAACACATAGCACACATAGCACACAAAAGCCCTAACTATTACACCGAAGAAGCCTAATTACAATCTAAAAATAAAAAGGTAACCTATCTAGCCTATCTATTACATTTTCTATCTAAATACAAAATTTTGCTAAATAGAATATTACCTATCTATTACATTTCTTTGAATAATCAAAAATTAAATTCGAATAAATAATATGACATAAATAAATAAAAACTCTCACATGGATAAAAATTATAAGCACAAAAACACGTAGAAAAACACATAGGAGCACGTAGGAGCACATAAAAAGAAATATTGGAAGGGTAATCGAGGTACCTCTCATTCGTAAACCCGGTATAAATGGCTACTAAAATGAACAAACATGTCAAAATTATCACTATTTAATAAATCAATCACTAATTGAATAATTTTCTACCGATCACTATGAACATGCTATGATAATTCAAACAATTATAGCAATAATAAACAAAATAAGAGAAAGAAAAATAATGATAACAATAATTAATCATTTAGGAGAAAAATGAAAATTGTTTAAGTAAAAATAAATTAGTAAATAAATAAATAAATAAAGCAAAACAACAAAGATAAAATAAAATAAAACTAATAATAATACTAATAATAATAATAGAGGATAAAATACAATAATACATACATTGAAATTTTAACACCTCAAATAAGAATTATTAAAATAACTAAAAGGGAAATAGAGAGACTAATTTGAACATTAATTAGACTAACAAGACCCCATTCTAGAACATTAATTATAAGTTTGATAAAAATAAATAAAGAAAATGTAAAAAGAAATAATTTAAAGCTTTGAGGACTTAACTAATTTTAACTTAATTAAAATTTTTTTTTTAAGAAAAATAAAAAAATAAAATTATAAGATTTGGATTAAAAGTGAAAATTTAGGCAACTATTCTAAAGTGAAAAATGTAATTTAGCAACAATAAAAGGGTAAAATTATAATTTTAAACCCTAATTAAGGTAATGACATAGTTTACAACAAATTTAAAAGCTAAAATGTAATTTTCAGCAAGTATAATGCCCAAAAATAAAAATTCCAGCAATACTTAAGTCCAAGAATATAATTTCAGCAAGGTCATTAAATAATACATAATTTACAGCAACATTTAAGGGCAAAATTTCAAGTTCTAGCTATTTGGGGAGCAAAAATATAAATTCCAGCAACATTGGAGGACAATAAAGTAATTCCAGCAAAAATATAATGGCAAAATGAAATTCCAGCAAGGTTTGGGGGCAAAAATACAAGTTTCAGCAACAAGAGGGGCCAAATTTATAATTTTCAGCAACATCTAGGGGCTAAAATACAATTCCAGCAAACATAAGTGACTAAATTATAGTTTCCAGCAACATTCAGGGATAAAAATGTAATTTCAGCAGACATGAGGGACTAAAATCGCAATTTCTGACAAGCTAAAGGGGAAAAATATAATTTCCAGCAAGTTTAAAACTAAATTGCAATTATTCTGGACATAATTGAAAGAAACTACAAATTTTAGGGGGTTAACTTAAATAAATAAGGACTTAATTGAAATAAACTAAAAGTATTAACAGGAATAATCAAATAATTAAAACTTAAGGGGGCAAAACAGAAATACATAATCTGCTAAAATAATAATAAAAATAAATAAATAAAAGCAACTTGTCAAAACTACGTCGTTTCATGCCGAAACGACGTAGTTTTGCTTAACATTTTTTTTTTTTAACCGATTTTCATTTTTCTTTCTTTTTTTTTTTTTTTCTTTCCTTTTTCTCTCTTTTTCTTTTTCTTTTCTCTCTTCCTGATTTCTCTTTTCTCTTTTCTTTTTCTTTCTTTCTTCTTTCTCTTCTTCTTTTCTCTCTTGGTTCTTCTTCCCGATTCTGTTCTTCCCCCCCCCCCCCCGCCGATTCTCTCTTCCGGTCCTCTCTTTTACAGACATTTTTTTTTCTCTTTCCTTTCTTTCCTTTCTTTCTCTCTTTTCTTTCTTTCTTTCTTTCTTTCTTCTTCTTTTTTTTTCTCTCTTCCTTTCTTTCTTCTTCCCCGATTCTCTCTCGATTTTTTTTTCTTCGGTTCAATCGTCTCTCTCAACTGATTCCTTCCCCAAATCATGCCAAAATCCCCAAATCATGCATTAAATTCATCAATTAATTGTACAAAAATGAAAGAGGGATTGAGAGTTTTTTTTTTTTTTTTTTTTACCTGAATCAAAGAAGCAGGGCTGGTCCGACGTCGGTGGTGGTGCGCGGCGGGGCTGGTGGTGCTCCGTCGGTTGTTGCTACTGCTGCTACTGTTGTCGTTGTTGCTTGTTGTTGTTGTTGTTTTTTTTTTTTTTTTTAATGCTGATTTTGTGCAGGTGTGTGTATGTGTGGGCTGATGAGTGTTTGTGTGTGCGTGTGAGTTCTTTGTGAATGTTTGGTTGTCTGGATTGTGTGGAAAATGCAAGTGTGTGTTGTGCGTGTGTCTGGGAGTATGCAGGTGTGCTGTGTGTATGTATGTGCGAATTGTGTGTCTGTGTGTGCGAATTGTGTGTCTGTGTGTGTCTGTGCCTGCAGGGGAGGGGATTTGAATTGCAGGTGTGTGTTGTGCGTGTGTTCTATAGGGTGTGTGAGGTGAGGAAGTGCAAATGAGGCTGTGTGTTTGTGTTGCTGAATTGAGTGCAGGTGAAATGGCTGTTTGGTGTGTGAATGTGTTTCTGCAGGTGTTAATGTGCTTCTGTGTGTGTGTGATTGTGTATGTGTCGTGTGTGCTACTGTGTGTGTATGCCTGTTTGTGTGCCTGTGTGGTGAGGCTTGTATGCAAGTGTGCGTCTGGTTGTGTATTTTGCCGAGTGAGTGAACTGATGAGGAGAAAATGGTGAGGTGTTTGTCTGGTGAGTTTGTGAGGCTTGTGTGTGTTCTGTCTACGTGTGAGTTGAGAATGCAGGTGAGGAAGAAAATGAAGGGGGAGGTGTTTGTGTCTGTGTGAGTCGTGTGTGTGTTTGGTATGCAATGTGAGTGCCGAGAGAGAGGTCAAGTGTGTGCAGATGTATTGAAGGCAGAAAAATGGTGAGGTGATTGTGCAGATGTCTGTTTTTCTTGTCTGTGAAGGTGAGGGAAGGGGATGAGGAGGCAGAGAGAAGGTGAGGGAAAAGTGGCGTGAGATCAGTGCCATCTGTGTGATGTGAGGGAAGGGGAAGCAGAGGGAGTGAGGGAAAAGTGGCGTGAGATGTGTGTTGTGTGTCTGTTCTGGTGAGGGAAGGTGGAAGTGTGTGCAGTGAGTGAAGAGGAGAGAATGGTGATTGAGATGCAGAGGGTGGAGTGTGAAAATGGTGAAAAACAAAATTGAGTAAAATCTTTGACAATCTGCTGAAATTAGGTGAAGTTGGTGATGTAGTTGGCTATCAAAATGATAGTGTTTGGGCTGCTAAATAGCCATTTGCAGATGCAACAGCAGCAGCGTTGCTGCTGCTGTTCAATTCCCTTTTTTTTTTTTTTTTTTTTTTTTTTTTTTTTAGAAAAAGAAGAAAACAAAGAAAAATGAAGA
The DNA here is from genome assembly GCA_024721245.1 of Mitragyna speciosa. Classification (NCBI taxonomy): domain Eukaryota; kingdom Viridiplantae; phylum Streptophyta; class Magnoliopsida; order Gentianales; family Rubiaceae; genus Mitragyna; species Mitragyna speciosa. The sequence continues at coordinate 4,828 of JAMWEH010001821.1, forward strand.
ATGAAAATAAAATAGAAATAAAACTATTTGAACCTTTTTTTTTTGTACATTATATATTAAAAAAAAACTGAAATACAATATTATAAGAAGAAGAAAAAAATGAAATAAATAAATAAAAAAAAGATGCATTGGAAAACATGACCTAAATATGGCAAAATTATAAAATTTATGAAAATTAATAAATGACATCACAAAAATCTTACACAACATATATTATCACATAAAGCACATATAGTATAATTTTCACTCAAAAATTTCAAAATTAACGCATTCTTGGGAAACGTGCCTTTAAAAGGATAAAAATTAAATAAGTACTAAATGACCTCTAAAAATTATGAGATTTTTACAGAAAATTTATGAACATACAAAATACATATATGAAATTTTTACTTAAAAATTCTCATAAAAGAGACTGCATTGGGAAACGTGCCATTAAAAAAAAATACTAAAATTTTAAATAAATGATGAATGGCTCTTAAAAATCATTAAAATCATAAATAATGATAAAAATAGTAAAATCAATGTATTTAAGAAATAAAATAAAATAAACTAATATTTACATGGTAAAATTACCATTTTGCCCCTGATGTGACAAATTAGACGTAATATACACAAAAATTATAATTGGCCCCTGAAAATCACAATAACCCCTAAATAAAGTAATACGCATATTTTTATAAAATGTGTGTCAAAATTTGGTGTCTACAGCTTGCCCCTCTTTGTCGGAAGCTCAAAGAGGTTCCAGACAAAGACGTAGACAAAACCAAATTTTGACTCACTTATAAATAAAAATACAAATGTATTGACTCCGGTAAAGATGAATGTAAGAAATGCAGAAAGAATGACCGGGCTCCCTAGGAGCTGCCTACGTATCCCACATGAGGGAATCAGGTCAAAACGTAGTTCGAATGCAGGTAAACTATTCGCACAAATGATAACATAATTGCAATTGTTAACGCAAGCATTCAAACTCTTTTTTTTTTTCTTTTTTTTTTCATTAAAATGGAGAAGACAACGTAACATTCGAACTGTTGAACAAAGATAACATAAAAACTGCAAGACGTAATAAAATGCCTAAACTAATAGATAAGCAAAGAGTACAGGCTGCTGGACAAAATAAATATTGATGAGTTAGATGCCATGTTTGGACTATCAGACTTGAAATGTAAACAGATGCCGACCAGGCTGCTGGACGGATGCATGACCTTGGGTTGCCAAGGTTGATGAATGCAAAGTTGGGCTGCCAACTTGAGAAAGTAAATAAATGATCCTGGGCTGCCAGGAATCATAAATGCAATGTCTGGGCTGCCAGACTTGAAATATAAATAAAAGATGCCGACCAGGCTGCTGGACGGATGCATGACCTTGGGCTGCCAAGGTCGATGAATGCAAAGTTGGGCTGCCAACTTGAGAAAGTAAATAAATGATCCTGGGCTGCCAGGAGTCATCAATGCAAGGTCTGGGCTGCCAGACTTGGAACATAAATAAAAGATGCCGACCAGGCTGCTGGGCGGATGCATGACCTTGGGCTGCCAAGGTTGATGAATGCAAAGTTTGGGCTGCCAAACTTGAGAAAGTAAATAAATGATCCTGGGCTGCCAGGAGTCATAAATGCAATGTCTGGGCTGCCAGACTTGAAACATAAATAAAAGATGCCGACCAGGATTGCTGGACGGATGCATGACCTTGGGTTGCCAAGGTTGATGAATGCAAAGTTGGGCTGCCAACTTGAGAAAGTAAATAAATGATCCTGGGCTGCCAGGAGTCATAAATGCAATGTCTGGGCTGCCAGACTTGAAACATAAATAAAAGATGCCGACCAGGCTGCTGGGCGGATGCATGACCTTGGGCTGCCAAGGTTGATGAATGCAAAGTTTGGGCTGTCCAACTTGAGAAAGTAAATAAATGATCCTGGGCTGCCAGGAGTCATAAATGCAATGTCTGGGCTGCCAGACTTGAAACATAAATAAAAGATGCCGACCAGATTGCTGGACGGATGCATGACCTTGGGCTGCCAAGGTTGATGAATGCAAAGTTGGGCTGCCAAACTTGAGAAAGTAAATAAATGATCCTGGGCTGCCAGGAGTCATAAATGCAATGTCTGGGCTGCCAGACTTGAAACATAAATAAAAGATGCCGACCAGGATTGCTGGACGGATGCATGACCTTGGGTTGCCAAGGTTGATGAATGCAAAGTTGGGCTGCCAACTTGAGAAAGTAAATAAATGATCCTGGGCTGCCAGGAATCATAAATGCAATGTCTGGGCTGCCAGACTTGAAATATAAATAAAAGATGCCGACCAGGCTGCTGGACGGATGCATGACCTTGGGCTGCCAAGGTCGATGAATGCAAAGTTGGGCTGCCAACTTGAGAAAGTAAATAAATGATCCTGGGCTGCCAGGAGTCATCAATGCAATGTCTGGGCTGCCAGACTTGAAACATAAATAAAAGATGCCGACCAGGCTGCTGGTCGGATGCATGACCTTGGGCTGCCAAGGTTGATGAATGCAAAGTTTGGGTTGCCAAACTTGAGAAAGTAATAAACTTAAAACAACTGTCAAATATATCATACAAATCAATAAAATTGTCAAAAATTTTTCTAAAATATATTTTTTTTTTTTAAAAATTTTTTTTAATTTATTTATTTATTATTTTTTATTTTTATTTTTTATTTTTTTTATTTTTTATTTTTTTTTTTGTGGAATCAAATGAATTCAAGATCCTGTTTTCAAATTTGAGACTTGTGTGACACGAAAATTCACTTGCAATCAATCTTTTTTTTTTTTTTTTTTTTTTTTTAGAAAAATTTGTCTCTTAATATAAATCAAATGAAATCAATTCATTGTCTTCTTTTGAACTTGTCCCAATGTAAATTAATTTTGTCTTAAACTCGAACATCATAATCAACTTCGAAAATCAAATTTTTCTCAAAAAAAAAAAAAAAAAAAAAAAAATTTGCCCCAGTGTAATCAATCTTTCGCAACATTTTGCTTTAAACTCAAAGCATCATAATCAATGAAAAACCAAATTTTTTCTCAAAAAAAATTTGCCCCAGTTTAAATTTTCAATAAAGACCCTCAATGACGGTGATGTAACTTCATCTGCAAAACAGAGAAAGCAGATATAATTAGTCAAAAAAAAAACAATGCCACCACCTGACAATCCCTTCAGACAACTGGTACATATAAACATGAGTATTGCCCTTTTGAATCTTTGATACGACTTCTTGCTTTCATGTCCCGCGAGTTCTCCGCATTCAATGAATTCTGATTCGCGGCTTAGCTCCAGTGCCCCGAATAATTGCTCAATCGGTGTATACTTCTGATTTTCGATAACTTTAGGATTGCCATTGTCTTTTATTCCATAAATCAAACGTCAAAATTTCAAAACATGAATTTGTTAAAATATTTCAAATGCAGTAATGTACGAACTCTTTTTTTTTTTTTTTTTATTTTATAAATAAAGTACATGCAAAAAAATTTTTAACTACAGAAAATAAATAAATAGATACTAAATAGAAACCGTTACGCTTGGTTGGAGAAATGAATTTTCAGGGAACAGCCCTGAAACAACTGCCATTATGATCCTTTAGATGTCGTCTTGTTCGAACTCTGAAAGTCACCAGACGATCAATGCCGAAGAAAAATCTCAAGTAACTATAGTTACCAGCTTTCAACAAACTCAAATCCAATGCCTGTATCCTGACTTCTTCGCCTGCTAGTCTTTAACTGCAACTCCCAACCACAGCGCCCTTTCGGGTTTTCACTGTGGTGTCCCCCACCCTTTTTCTTTTTTTTTTTTTTTTTTTTTTTTTTTTTTTTTTTTTTTTGGAGGCGCCCTTTCGGGTTTTCGCCTTTGTAGAGTAGGATGAGAACAAACAACATTCAAGTTCTGGGCAATCCTTCCCCTTATCATTAAAACAGAATAGTATTCAAAAAAATTTGGCATCAGTAAGACAATCTTCCCTTGATGATTCGGGATAGATATATTAACATCATATGCCATTTTGATTTGCAAATTTCCGTTCTAAAAATTATTGCAAGATAAAGATGGAGGTCGGTAACATTCTCGGCTTTTGTAATGAGGTCAGGTGAGGTGTCAGAAATGTTAAGGTTGGAAAGCAGACTTTATGGAGGGAGCTGATTTGTCTTGAGGTCGCACTTGCAAAAGTTTTATCCCAGTATTGACCAATCGTTTTTCCTTAAGAAAATCTATTCTAACATTGTCATTTGCTTTTGGGGCTCTCCTTCCCTTTCCCAAACAAGATTTGCCTCAGTTTTTTTTTTTTTTTTTTTTTTTGCCCCAGTATGGGATAAAAATCAAGACAAAGAATTTGCTTCAAATGTGGGATAAATTTAGTGCAAAAAGTTATCTGGGTGTGGGATGCGACCTTCAAGTGGGTTGCCAAACGAAATTATAAATTCTGAAAGCTCAAAGGGGAGAACGAGGGTAAAGAATTGTTTTATGGAAAAGAAAAAAAGGCCCGCCTTTAGCCCATCTTCTTCTTGCAATAAAATTATTTGAAAGAGAATTTACGAAATCAAATATAAAACCTTTTTACCATGTCTGAATTAATGATTCGGTGAAAGACCTGACCATCCATTTCGGCCAGGACAAGGCCCCCTCCTGATAACACTTTCTTGACAATGAATGGACCTTGCCAATTTGGAGCGAATTTTCCTTTTGCCTCCTCCTGGATTGGAAGAATTCGCTTCAGAACTTTGTCTCCTATTTCAAATTGACGGGGCTTGACCTTCTTCTGATAGGCACGGGCCATTCGCCTTTGGTAACACTGCCCATGGCAAATAGCACTCAATCGCTTTTCATCAATCAATGCCAACTGCTCATGACGTTCCTTGACCCATTCAGCTTCCTCTAATTGAGCTTCCATCAATATACGCAGAGAAGGAATCTCAACTTCCGCTGGCAATACTGCTTCCATCCCGTACATAAGGGAATATGGGGTCACCCCAGTAGAAGTTCTTATAGCAGTTCTGTATGCCAACAATGCATAAGGTAACTTCTCATGCCAATCTCGATGCGTATCTGTCATCTTCCGGATGATCTTCTTCAAATTCTTATTGGCAGCCTCTACAGCTCCATTCATCTGAGGTCTATAAATGGCAGAGTTTCGATGCTTGATCTTGAACTGCTCACACAACCCATCTACCACGTCATTGTTGAGATTCTTCGCGTTATCCGTAATCAATGTCTCTGGTATCCCAAAACGACAGATAATGTGATTTCTCAGAAAATCAGCTACCACTTTCTTAGTCACGTGCCTGTAAGACTCGGCTTCAACCCATTTAGTGAAGTACTCTATCGCCACCAGGATAAATCGATGACCATTCGAAGCAGGAGGATCGATAGTTCCAATCACATCCATTCCCCACATTGAACAAGGCCAAGGAGCAGTCATACTGTGGAGCTCCGAAGGAGGCGCATGTATTACATCGCCATGTAATTGACATTTAACACATTTTCTGACGAACTCAACACAGTCATGCTCCATGGTAAGCCAGAAATATCCCGTCCTCATGATTTTCTTTGCCAATAAGTGCCCGTTCATATGCGGCCCACATACGCCACTGTGGATCTCCTTCATCAAATATTCAGCTTCCTTCTCGTCAACGCATCTCAATAAACCCAAATCACTTGACCTTTTGTACAGGACTTCTCCATTCAGAAAAAATCTCATAGACATCCTTCGAAGAAAATTCTTGGCCGCAGTATTGGCACCCGGAGGATAAAATCTATTTTTCAAATATTCTTTCAGATCATGAAACCAAGGAAAGCCATCAGCTTCTTGTTCAATGCGCAGACAGTGCGCTGGTTCCTCTTGAATCTTAACGAAAATGGGTTCAATTATAGTACCATCGGGATGAGAGATCATGGAAGACAAAGTTGCCAAGGCATCTGCAAAGACATTTCGAGTACGCGCGATATGTATGAATTCCAAAGTTCTGAACTGTCGAGCCAAAGTGAGCAAACAACAATGATATGGAATTATTTTAGAATCCCGAGTCATCCATTTTCCCAATGTTTGATGAACTAGTAAATCAGAAGTCACTAAATGCTGTCAAATCCTTGATATCCATATCCAACGCCATCTTCAAACCAAGAATGCAAGCTTCATACTCTGCCATGTTATTAGTGCAGGCTAAATTTCAGTTTGGCAGTAGCAGGGTAATGTTTTCCTTCGGGTGACACTAGGACTGCCCCAATTCCAGCTCCAAAAGAGTTTGAAGCACCATCAAAGAACAATCTCCATCCTGAAGATTCCCTCATTAATATCCTCAGCTGTCCCCTACAAACAAAATTTCTTCATCAGGGAAAATAAGTATTCAATGGCTCATAATCATCTTGCAAAGGGTTCTCTGCCAAGTGATCGGCAATTACTTGGCCCTTGACTGCCTTTTGAGTTGTGAACACAATATCAAATTCACTGAGAATCATTTGCCACTTAGCCATACGTCCAGTGGGCATCGGTTTCTCAAGCAAATACCTCAACGGGTCAGATCGAGATATGAGATAGGTGGTATGGTCAAGGAGATAATGTCTCAATTTTTGAACAGTCCAAGCCAATGCACAACATAATCTTTCCAAAAATGAATAATTCGCCTCATAGACAGTAAATTTCTTACTTAGATAATAGATTGCCTGTTCCTTTTTGCCTGAATCATCATGTTGACCGAGAACACAACCCATGGCTCCATCCAACACTGAGAGGTACATGATAAGTGGCCGACCTGGTTTCGGCGGTACTAACACAGGAGGATTCAACAGATAATCTTTGATTTTGTCAAAAGCCCGCTGACAATCTCCATTCCACTTCATTGGGGTATTTTTTCTTAACAACTTGAACAAAGGTTCACAAGTAAGAGTCAACTGAGCAATAAATCTGCCAATGAAATTAAGCTTCCCCAAAAAACTCTTCACATCTTTCTGCGTCTTTGGTACTGGCATTTCTCGTATGGCCTTTATCTTGGCAGGATCTACTTCAATACCCTTCTTACTAACAATGAAACCTAGTAACTTGCCAGCAGGAGACCCGAAAGCACATTTTGCAGGATTCAGTTTCAGATTATACCTTCTTAATCTTTCAAACAGCTTTCTCAAATCTCCCAAATGGTCCTCTGCTCTTTTGGACTTGACTATAATGTCATCCACGTAAACTTCTATCTCTTTGTGTATCATGTCATGAAACAGTGTAGTCATAGTCCTTTGATAGGTGGCCCCAGCATTTTTCAATCCAAAGGGCATAACTCTGTAACAAAATATTCCCCACGGAGTCATGAATGCCGTCTTTTCTCTATCTTCCTTTGCGACCAAAAGTTGATGATATCCAGCGAAACAATCAATAAATGAATCCATTTCATGTCCGGCAGTATTGTCTAACAGGATGTGAATGTTAGGCAAAGGAAAGTCATCCTTTGGACTGGCTTTGTTTAAATCTCGATAATCTACACATACTCGCACTTCACCAGACTTTTTGGGAACCGGAACCATATTTGATAGCCAAATGGGATAGTGAGACACAATGATGATTTGGGCATTGAATTGCTTGACTATCTGCTCTTTGATTTTGAGGCTCATTTCAGGTTTGAATTTGCGAGGTTTCTGTTTCACTGGAGGAAAGTTTGGATCTGTGGGCAATCTATGAACTACTATGTCTGTGGAGACCCCAGGCATATCATCATAGGACCATGCGAACACATCCTGGAACAGTGCCAAAAATTCAATCATCTCTTTTCTTTGGCTCTTGTTCAAATGAACACTGATTTTAACTTCTTTAACTTCTGTCTCAGTGCCAATATTGATAGTTTCTGTTTCTTCCAAGTTAGGCTTGGGTTTTTCTTCGTATTGTTCCAGATTCTCAAGTACAGAGTCATAATCTTCTTCGATATCGCTCTCACTCTCATTAACGGTTTGCATTATTTCTGAATTTAGAGAGATATCGAAGTTAAACTTGTCAGTTTCAAAGAAAGTGACATCCAAAGGATCATAGGCAGTTATTTTCGGCCATCTGAAAATGAAACAAAACATGCAAACATAAATAAATAAACACAAATAGACAACTTTTGAATGAAAACTTGCATTTTCAAAAGAAGATGTTTACAATCATAAGCTAGCATTAGCCTTTGAGCAAAGATAGACAGCATTTCAATATTTTAGACAAAAAAATTTTCTCGATATAACAAAAGAAATTGAGAATAGTTTCTTTCAAAAGCTAATGCGATAAAGTCAGAGCCTAACACTAAAACAAACTTTGAGAAAGTAATTCATTTCAGGGCTCCATCTAGAAATGAATTTTGAACAAAAGACAATCCCAAATTTACCGAAACTCCCTCCGAACAGGGAGATAATCAGATGTCCAATTGTTCAATGACTCTTTCTCGATTTCCTCAAAGTCAGTAGCATCAGACGATTCTTCTGTACCAGTCATTCCAATGAAAAGACGGCTCATCCCCTCTTCAACATCATAATCCTCATTGCATATTTCAGAAATAACAACCTTGGATGCCCTTGAAAAACTGTGATACAATGGAGGAACATAGAGTGAGACCTGCCTTCCTTCCTTTTCAGCCCTTTTTCTCTCCTTCATCTCCTTCAAATCCTTACCTGTTGGGTGGAAACCAAGCCCAAAGGTATTTTTCTGTTCCATTAGTTGAATAGGTTCCGTAATTCCCTGCAGCATCTTTCCAATACCCTTTCCTGGCCGGTAGTTTGCCCTAATCAGCTCCTTAGCTACCATGATACTTGCATTAGGCAATAAGGGCTCCACAGGTGGCTTTCCTTCCGGGATCCAATTGACAGATACAATATCTGAAGCATGAAATCCCCGATCAAGTGATAGCTTATCCTTCGCCTCTTCAGCATGCCCCCGATTCACCATCATAGTGCAATCATCTTCCGCAAAAATAGTGATCAGTCTATCATCCATAATGAATTTTACCATTTGATGCAGAGATGACGGTACTGATCCAGAAGAATGAATCCACGGCCGCCCTAACAAAACATTGTATATGCCGGAAAAATCCATGACCTGGCAGGTAACCTGATATTGAGCTGGACCCATCTCGAGCACTAAATCAATCTCTCCTATAGTCTCCTTCCTCGAGCCATCGAACCCTCTAACAACGGTCAGTGATTGGCGAACTTGTGACCGTGAATATCCTAGCTTTTGTAGAGTGTTCCATGGGCAGATGTTCAGTGCAGATCCGTTGTCAATCAAAACCCTAGGCAAGTATCTTCCATTGCACCTCACAGAAATGTATAAAGCCTTGTTATGCCCCTTCCCTTCAGGAGTCAATTCATCTTCAGAAAAGGCGATCTGATTAGATGCCAAAACATTCCCTACTATCCCGGCTAGCTTCTCAGTGGGAATGTCCGTGGGAACATGAGACTCATTCAAAACTTTTAAAAGAGCCTCTCGATGCAGCTCAGATGTCAACAAAAGATTTAGAATTGAAATTTGTGCTGGCATGCGGCTCAACTGTTCCACCACCTTGTACTCACTTTTTTTCAAAATCTTCAAGAATTCTTCCGCTTCCTTCTCATCAACTGGCTGTTTAGGGGGTAGTGTGCTCTCTTTTCCTTTTGCTGGAATAATAATCTCTGGTTCGGCCATCACTCTTCCTGATCTTAGAATTGCGGAGACATCATTATTCAATTCAGAATCTTCGTAATTCCATGGAACCCTCTGCAAATCCTTAACGAGCATTTGTTCAGGCACATCAATGATTTCTGGTTCTGGAATCTCTAACTCAAACGGCACAACATCTAGGACAAATGGCTGGGCTGATGAGTTGGCGGCAGACAAGGTTTCTTTTAACATAACTGGTTCTTTTGGTTGGGTTACAGGTGATGCCAACTTTCCTGCCAAAATGTCATCCATATAATGACTCATGAAGTCTTTTCCTGACATCGTCATTCTAGCTCGCCTGTCATCTCTATCAGTAACACCCACTGTCTCTTCAATTGTAACTATCATTTCAGAAGGGTCACCAAGCATTTCATCTGAAGTAATCATTCCAACAGTAGACCCGTGCTGAGGCAAAGGATTGTTATCCACATTTGGGGCCTGCCCTCTCCCTCTTCTCAATACTATCTCTCCATCGTCAATCATATCCTGAATTTTGTGCTTCAAAGCCCAACAGTTAGCTGTGGGGTGCCCACGACCTCCCGAATGGTAAGCACAGACGGCTTGGTGATCATAGTCGTGGGGTAACCCGTTAGGAAAAGTTTTCTGAGGTATGGTGCCAACTTTGCCCGCTGCTCTCAGTTGGTCATATATCTGGTCTAGAGGACGACCAAGGGGAGTGAAAGCCCTAGGCCGTCTTTGCGGGGGGTTGGCTGGACCGGTTGTATTTGGGGGCTGATTGGGTGTAGTATAGTTGTTAGGGTAAATAGGTCTCGGGCGGTTTTGCATGGGTGGGCGAAAGTTATTTTGTGTGGGTCGAGGGTTCTGAAACATGGGTTGAGTGTTTGGATAAAATGGTTGGGCATTTACAGGTAGGGCTTGGGTATTGAAAACAGGTTGAGGGTACTGGGGATAAGTAGGTGAGGGATGTGCCAACTGAGGGAATCGCGGGTATTGAGAATGGTAATTTGGCTTGTTTTGGAACCTGGGGTTGAAATTTGGGCCTTGATTTATCACAAAAGATATTTCCTCTTCTCTTTTCTCAGGCTTTTTCCCAACTGCTTTCTTCAGATTATTGCCATTTTGCAACGATTCAACTTGCAATTTCACAGCAGCCATGTCTACTACCTTTCCCTTCTTCACCCCTCTCTCAATAGCTTCTGCTTGCTCAATAACCTGGGCGAAGGTCTTTCCAATTGAGCCTACGATGGCCTGGTAGTAAGGTGGGTCTTGGGCATCGATAAATAATTTTACCATTTCGTTCTCATCAATTGGCGGATTTACTTTAGCTGCCACACTCCGCCAACGCTGCCCATAAGCTACATAACTTTCTGAGGGCTTTTTCTTCAATTCTACCAGTGAAAATCTATCCGGCACCAAATCACAGTTGAACTCATACTGTTTGATAAATGCTCGGGAGAGGTCGGTCCAGTTTCGGATCTTTGAAAAATCCAACTTCAAATACCATTCTAATGCATCCTTCTCCAAACTCTCTCCAAATAGCCTCATCGGCAATTTCTCATCCCCGGTTGGCTTGCCCAACTTGTTGCAGAACATCTTAAGGTGCACAACAGGGTCGCCAGCACCGTTGTATTTAGAAAATTCTGGCACCTTAAACTTTGGAGGCAGTTGAGTATCAGGGAACATACAGAAATCATCGTAATTCAAACCGCCGTACCGATCCAATCCCTGGCTCTCTCTGATGAAATCATCGAATCTCTCCAATCTTCGCAACAGGGCCTTTTCTGTCATGCCTGGATTCTCATCCCTGTTATACGGCTCCACATCCACTCCTACTTGATACCCCGGGTCTAGCACAAATTGATGTGTGTTGAGGTTCGGTAGTGGTTGAGTGTTCAGAGGGAAATGGTTGGCTTGTTGTGCATATTGTGGTTGGTTCAGAGTGTTTTGGGTGTGTCTAGGACTGGGTGGGATTGGAATAGTCATTTGAGGGTTTTGAGTGTTTGGGGGTGGAGGAGCCATCTGAGTATTTTGGGTATTGAGGAGTGGGGTTTGTACTGGAATAGCTGAGACATTGTTATTCGCATCCGGGGCATTTCCGCTCACATCAGATTGGGATTGTGGAGGTTCTCGAATGACCGGTGCAGCAGAAGTAGAGCCGTTGTTGTTCATGTTACTGATGAAGTGGGCAATGATCTGACTATGGGAAGACACTTCATGAGTCATATTATTCATCTTGGCCAACATTTCATCCATCTGAGCCCTCAACGCCGTTAACTCTGAAGACTGATTCCCGGCAGGTCCCTCGAATGATTCAGTGGGAGCACTCATGTTTATATATAGCTGTCTAGTACGGGACCGTGTACGAATGGGGCTTCGGTGAAAAGAAGCTATGTTTTACAAGTACCTGGAATATACATCAAAAGAAGGAATGTTTAGTCGCTCCATCGTCATTATCTCTGTCAATTTTATTATCACAAAGAAAAAGAAAGAGATCAAAATTAGTAAGTATATAAATGATTCGGATGCATGTCTTAGGGGGGGTGCCCTTATTATGCCAAGGGTAGGCCTAACATGATGCAACACCGTCGAAGTAGGGCCTGTTTACCAAACCTGTACTTTTGAATCAGAAAAAGAAGACCATCTTCATTTATAGATCTAAAATTTAAAATGCACTTGATTACATCATATCTCGAAGACGACTGTGTACAAGATCATTAAATCTCTTTAACCTATCTATCACAACATCTTTTGATTCTCTAAGGTAGGGATTTTTCATGCGTTCTGCTTCATCATACAATTCACTGCATTTCCTCTTTAACTCTTGATGCTTCTCTCTTGACTGCTCGTACAACTCTTTGTTTCGTTCTGCCATTTGCTTGTTCAGCTCCACAGATTGTTTCAATTGCAGGTTCTCTTTATCTTTTGCTTCAATGATGGCCATCAATCTTCTCACTTCCTCGGACGGTGCCGCTTGCGGTCTATTCCCTTCGAGATTCTGAAACCAATCTTTGTATTGAGGAGTGACCAAACCCATTTGCTTAGATTGCGGATCATAGGCAATGTTGTCATCATTGGATAATGTGCCCCAAGCAGAAGTGATTTGGGTCTTTATTGGAACAGGGTTCGGACAAATTCCTTTATCAAAAATGATGGTGAAATTGGCTAGTTCGGGCATGGGTGGCAGGCTCTGAACACGTCCAAGCTGTCTGAGGAACCTTTTCGGTGTGTAAGCAGCAACGCCCTGAGTCCCCAGCAACGGTATAAAGTCCGATGACTTTGTACGTAAAGCTGGCTTGAGGCAATCGGTCCAATCTAATACCCATCTGACTCTTTGATCTGGCAATGTCTTCAAGAAATCCAAGTACTCGGATGAATTCATCGATCTGTCGTTCTTATCAACCCTCTTATGGTGAGTGACAATCCAGTTATATCCGACCAATGGCAAACTATCACGGACAGGTGAGCGCCTCTTGAAATGTTCCATGGCCCATATATGCAGAATCCGGTTTGACCCGTGAAAGAAATTTTCCCCTTTTTGACAATTCGTGCATGAAATGAATATGTCTGCCAATACCGTTGGTACTATAGAAACTCTTTGGCCTCCAATACCAAAGAATAGATCGGTCATGAACTTGGTGGTCTTGAAGCCTATCCTCTTGTCTCTCCTGGGAAAAAGGTAGATGCCGGCCATTACGAACCCGTACACCATTGGTCTCTTATGCTCCCATATCGTTTTGGATGCGAATGTGAAGTCCTCCATGTGTCGGTCGAACCCATCTCTTGCTGCGAACCGATCGAACAGAAATTTTACATCCACACTCTGATCCGACCCTTGCATTACAAATTCCTTTAAACCAGTAAAATGACAAAATTCGGCCTTCCCTGAAGCAGTAGGAAACACTATTGACGTATGTTTCGTTGTCAAATTTAGCAAACCAGACACCTCTTCAATAGTGACAGTCATCTCTCGATCCCCGATCCTGAATGCTGAGCAACTGGGATCCCATAGGTGAACCAGAGCTTCCACCAAACGTCCATCTGCCTCTATATCCTTAAAATCGCCAATTAGTCCTAAGAACACTGCTACTTGCTTGATTTCACTAGAGGACATGAGGGTTGGCCATTTCTGGACTTCGGGTGGGACTGCCAACATCTGGTAGATACGCCGCGGACTTTCCATCTGAAGCATGTCACTCATATCAGATACCTTACCTACAGGCCCTACTTCTCGAGTTTTTACAAAAAATTTAAACGTGAAATTCCCATAAAAGGGTTATATACCCGCGGGAAACAAGGTTGGCTTATTTCTAACAAATGGGGTTCCCTAGGCGGCATCCCCTTCTAGGGTTAATGCATGATGCCAGTTTATTAAAGCAGAACAAAAATAGACGAATCTCTCGAAACGATATTATTAAAGAATCCTATCTACAATTATGCATGATGATTTTTGATTGATTTTTTTTTTTTTTTTAAAAGGGTCACAAACTGTACAAAAGATTACTGATTTCAAATTTATGTATTTGCTACAAAATAAGTATGTATAGAAAAATAATGTCTTTAAAAAAGAATTTCGGGTTTGCAAACTTAAACATGGTGTATATAAGTCAAAAAAATCAGATTTTTTTTTTCTTTTTTTTTTTAAGTTAAAAATTATCATTATTGAATTCTTGGGTATTTTGGGTTTACAAAATAAACTTTTGTGAGAAACTAGGAGATACTATATATTTATTTTTCGAAAGAATACGAACTTGTAAGATGAGAAATATGAACATGCCAAAAACGGGTTAATTTCTTATAAGAGCACCATGCCAGGGCTCTTTATTCTACGGTTTATGAATGCAATCGAAACGAGAGAAAATGCGTTAGTTTTCAACAATATCACATAACACATTGATAAAGCAAATAGCAATAAACAGTATAACAGAAAAAGATAAATAAAGAGGGGTGGATTCCCTCCTCTCGTGCCTAGTGTACCTGATAGGGTAAGGTTGACTCTATTCTAGGTTATTCTACATGGATGCATGAGGTTGGGCTTACTAATGCATCTAGACTCGATTAGGCTGTCGGTTCCCAAGCCTTCAGACCTAAAGGTAAGGGTCATCAATCCCAAAACCCTTGGTCGGTGGCTCGAGCGATCCCCCGGACACTGCTACGTGCACATCGTGCCCCGGCCACGTGTCCAAGTGGATCTGTTTTAAAGCCCAAATCCCTAGACTTGTGGACTCAAGCCGAGAGTTCGGGTGATCTCCCAAACATGATTACGTGCACATCGTGCCCCGCGCACATGCCTAAGTAGATCAATCCTATTCCTAACTGGGATGGGTGGGTGACAACCACCAAAAAGATAAAAAGGGTAAAAAACATCGAATGCACGTATGAAGTGCTCCTTATGAGAGGAAGGAATGTAACAATAACACGCGTGGGCTCTAAGGGTGATTGACCCCTTCCCCAAATGCAAGCGCGGTCGAGTAAAGCAGTAACAAGTGAATAAATCATACATACATCACATAAGTAAGCCGAGAGACGGGAAGTGCAAGATGCAAAAGAAAAACCTAAAAACCTAGAAAAATAGAAATGCAATCCTAAGCATCCAAATGCAATAAAATGAAAGGGTTAGAAAAAGAATAAAATGACTAAACCTAGTGCTCGGACTCACTAGTGATCCCCAGTGGAGTCGCCAGCTGTCGCGCCCCATTTTTCGAAAAATAAATAGAAAGTGTAAAGAAGATGTCGGGAAAAGGGAAAAGGAAGTATTAAATGTAATGTTGTGGTTAAAAAAAAACGTATAAATTTTTTGTAAAAACTAATTTTTTGAAAATGCTTTGTAAAAGATGATTCGATAAAAATGTGACAAAACAAATGCTTTACTTAAAAAAATAAAAGAAAAAGGGCCTAAAATGGGACTTTTGAAATGCGACGATTTTTGGGCCCGAAAAATAGAGTCTAAAAGGGTTTCTTTAATGAAAAAGGAGTCGCCACTTGGTATTGAGTTTTGGTGTACCAAGTCACCAAAAATATTTTGTGAAAGGTAAAAATTTGGGAATGATTTGTTTTAAAAAATGATTTTTGGAAAAATATAAGAAAAACAAGAAAAAACCCTTTTAGACGACTCCAGGTCTTTGAAAAACAAGAGAAAAAGGTTCGGGAGTCACAGTTGAAGAAAGGGAAGGCAAAGGCTTGCGCCTAAGGCACCCTTTCAACCTAGCCGAAACTAGTTGCGAGGTTTAGTCTAAATTTTCCTAATATAACCCTAAGATTTTATCACATTTGGATGCAACTATATGAATGCAAATCTAATCCTAAAAATGGATATCGTTAAGGGACAAAATATTCCATTGAGGTTTAGGTCGGAATTATCGCATTAATTGCGAAACCCGAATGTAGACCTCGATGGAGTCACGAGTATAGGTGCAAAAATGGAATGCAAAAGAAAAGGAAAATAGTAGTATAGATAGTAAGTGAACAAAGAAAGTAGGGATGCAACATAACGGGTACGGGGGACTAATAAACTCGTGACTAACTGTTTCTACTCACGGAGGGGGGAACGACATGTACGCCATCGCTTCCCACGTGAGTAGATTGACTATTTCTAGTCAAATCACACAAATGACCTAAAATTCTATGTGTAGTGGAATCTAAATGTTATGCACTAGGTAGATGTTAAAAATAGATAATAAATGATAAAGTATATAAAAATTATACAAAAATGAAAAAGGCCTAAAAGATAAAAATGTGTGTGAAATATCATGAAATGCACACGAAAAATGATCCTAATGCTAAAATGACCTAAAGGCCTAGCATTGGACTAGCCTATTTTCTAAAAATTCTCCGCTAGCGTTGGACTAGCGAAGAAACCGGGATTAACCACAACTAGCGTTGGACTAGTGTGGCGACGATACACATATATAATGATAAAGCAAATAAATAAATAAAGCATAGATTGAAATAATAATCACATAAAAAAACACATAATAGCACATAAGAGGACATAACACATAAGCATGGTATTCTAGATGCAAGTTCCTAAGGAAAGCGAATAAAACACATAAACACATAGCACACATAGCACACAAAAGCCCTAACTATTACACCGAAGAAGCCTAATTACAATCTAAAAATAAAAAGGTAACCTATCTAGCCTATCTATTACATTTTCTATCTAAATACAAAATTTTGCTAAATAGAATATTACCTATCTATTACATTTCTTTGAATAATCAAAAATTAAATTCGAATAAATAATATGACATAAATAAATAAAAACTCTCACATGGATAAAAATTATAAGCACAAAAACACGTAGAAAAACACATAGGAGCACGTAGGAGCACATAAAAAGAAATATTGGAAGGGTAATCGAGGTACCTCTCATTCGTAAACCCGGTATAAATGGCTACTAAAATGAACAAACATGTCAAAATTATCACTATTTAATAAATCAATCACTAATTGAATAATTTTCTACCGATCACTATGAACATGCTATGATAATTCAAACAATTATAGCAATAATAAACAAAATAAGAGAAAGAAAAATAATGATAACAATAATTAATCATTTAGGAGAAAAATGAAAATTGTTTAAGTAAAAATAAATTAGTAAATAAATAAATAAATAAAGCAAAACAACAAAGATAAAATAAAATAAAACTAATAATAATACTAATAATAATAATAGAGGATAAAATACAATAATACATACATTGAAATTTTAACACCTCAAATAAGAATTATTAAAATAACTAAAAGGGAAATAGAGAGACTAATTTGAACATTAATTAGACTAACAAGACCCCATTCTAGAACATTAATTATAAGTTTGATAAAAATAAATAAAGAAAATGTAAAAAGAAATAATTTAAAGCTTTGAGGACTTAACTAATTTTAACTTAATTTAAAATTTTTTTTTAAGAAAAATAAAAAAAATAAAAAATTATAAGATTTGGATTAAAATTGAAATTTAGGCAACATTCTAAAGTGAAAAATGTAATTTACAACAAATAAAAGGGTAAAATTATAATTTTAAACCCTAATTAAGGTAATGACATAGTTTACAACAAATTTAAAAGCTAAAATGTAATTTTCAGCAAGTATAATGCCCAAAAATAAAAATTCCAGCAATACTTAAGTCCAAGAATATAATTTCAGCAAGGTCATTAAATAATACATAATTTACAGCAACATTTAAGGGCAAAATTTCAAGTTCTAGCTATTTGGGGAGCAAAAATATAAATTCCAGCAACATTGGAGGACAATAAAGTAATTCCAGCAAAAATATAATGGCAAAATGAAATTCCAGCAAGGTTTGGGGGCAAAAATACAAGTTTCAGCAACAAGAGGGGCCAAATTTATAATTTTCAGCAACATCTAGGGGCTAAAATACAATTCCAGCAAACATAAGTGACTAAATTATAGTTTCCAGCAACATTCAGGGATAAAAATGTAATTTCAGCAGACATGAGGGACTAAAATCGCAATTTCTGACAAGCTAAAGGGGAAAAATATAATTTCCAGCAAGTTTAAAACTAAATTGCAATTATTCTGGACATAATTGAAAGAAACTACAAATTTTAGGGGGTTAACTTAAATAAATAAGGACTTAATTGAAATAAACTAAAAGTATTAACAGGAATAATCAAATAATTAAAACTTAAGGGGGCAAAACAGAAATACATAATCTGCTAAAATAATAATAAAAATAAATAAATAAAAGCAACTTGTCAAAACTACGTCGTTTCATGCCGAAACGACGTAGTTTTGCTTAACATTTTTTTTTTTTAACCGATTTTCATTTTCTTTCTTTTTTTTTTTTTTCTTTCCTTTTTCTCTCTTTTTCTTTTTCTTTTCTCTCTTCCTGATTTCTCTTTTCTCTTTTCTTTTTCTTTCTTTCTTCTTTCTCTTCTTCTTTTCTCTCTTGGTTCTTCTTCCCGATTCTGTTCTTCCCCCCCCCCCCCGCCGATTCTCTCTTCCGGTCCTCTCTTTTACAGACATTTTTTTTTCTCTTTCCTTTCTTTCCTTTCTTTCTCTCTTTTCTTTCTTTCTTTCTTTCTTTCTTCTTCTTTTTTTTTCTCTCTTCCTTTCTTTCTTCTTCCCCGATTCTCTCTCGATTTTTTTTTCGGTTCAATCGTCTCTCTCAACTGATT
Source organism: Mitragyna speciosa (assembly GCA_024721245.1). NCBI lineage: Eukaryota > Viridiplantae > Streptophyta > Magnoliopsida > Gentianales > Rubiaceae > Mitragyna > Mitragyna speciosa. The sequence continues at coordinate 23,579 of JAMWEH010001821.1, forward strand.
CCTTCCCCAAATCATGCCAAAATCCCCAAATCATGCATTAAATTCATCAATTAATTGTACAAAAATGAAAGAGGGATTGAGAGTTTTTTTTTTTTTTTTTTTTTACCTGAATCAAAGAAGCAGGGCTGGTCCGACGTCGGTGGTGGTGCGCGGCGGGGCTGGTGGTGCTCCGTCGGTTGTTGCTACTGCTGCTACTGTTGTCGTTGTTGCTTGTTGTTGTTGTTGTTTTTTTTTTTTTTTTAATGCTGATTTTGTGCAGGTGTGTGTATGTGTGGGCTGATGAGTGTTTGTGTGTGCGTGTGAGTTCTTTGTGAATGTTTGGTTGTCTGGATTGTGTGGAAAATGCAAGTGTGTGTTGTGCGTGTGTCTGGGAGTATGCAGGTGTGCTGTGTGTATGTATGTGCGAATTGTGTGTCTGTGTGTGCGAATTGTGTGTCTGTGTGTGTCTGTGCCTGCAGGGGAGGGGATTTGAATTGCAGGTGTGTGTTGTGCGTGTGTTCTATAGGAGTGTGTGAGGTGAGGAAGTGCAAATGAGGCTGTGTGTTTGTGTTGCTGAATTGAGTGCAGGTGAAATGGCTTGTTTGGTGTGTGAATGTGTTTCTGCAGGTGTTAATGTGCTTCTGTGTGTGTGTGATTGTGTATGTGTCGTGTGTGCTACTGTGTGTGTATGCCTGTTTGTGTGCCTGTGTGGTGAGGCTTGTATGCAAGTGTGCGTCTGGTTGTGTATTTTGCCGAGTGAGTGAACTGATGAGGAGAAAATGGTGAGGTGTTTGTCTGGTGAGTTTGTGAGGCTTGTGTGTGTTCTGTCTACGTGTGAGTTGAGAATGCAGGTGAGGAAGAAAATGAAGGGGGAGGTGTTTGTGTCTGTGTGAGTCGTGTGTGTGTTTGGTATGCAATGTGAGTGCCGAGAGAGAGGTCAAGTGTGTGCAGATGTATTGAAGGCAGAAAATGGTGAGGTGATTGTGCAGATGTCTGTTTTTCTTGTCTGTGAAGGTGAGGGAAGGGGATGAGGAGGCAGAGAGAAGGTGAGGGAAAAGTGGCGTGAGATCAGTGCCATCTGTGTGATGTGAGGGAAGGGGAAGCAGAGGGAGTGAGGGAAAAGTGGCGTGAGATGTGTGTTGTGTGTCTGTTCTGGTGAGGGAAGGTGGAAGTGTGTGCAGTGAGTGAAGAGGAGAGAATGGTGATTGAGATGCAGAGGGTGGAGTGTGAAAATGGTGAAAAACAAAATTGAGTAAAATCTTTGACAATCTGCTGAAATTAGGTGAAGTTGGTGATGTAGTTGGCTATCAAAATGATAGTGTTTGGGCTGCTAAATAGCCATTTGCAGATGCAACAGCAGCAGCGTTGCTGCTGCTGTTCAATTCCTTTTTTTTTTTTTTTTTTTTTTTTTTTTTTTTTTTAGAAAAAGAAGAAAACAAAGAAAAATGAAGAATGAAAATAAAATAGAAATAAAACTATTTGAACCTTTTTTTTTTGTACATTATATATTAAAAAAAAAACTGAAATACAATATTATAAGAAGAAGAAAAAAATGAAATAAATAAATAAAAAAAAGATGCATTGGAAAACATGACCTAAATATGGCAAAATTATAAAATTTATGAAAATTAATAAATGACATCACAAAAATCTTACACAACATATATTATCACATAAAGCACATATAGTATAATTTTCACTCAAAAATTTCAAAATTAACGCATTCTTGGGAAACGTGCCTTTAAAAGGATAAAAATTAAATAAGTACTAAATGACCTCTAAAAATTATGAGATTTTTACAGAAAATTTATGAACATACAAAATACATATATGAAATTTTTACTTAAAAATTCTCATAAAAGAGACTGCATTGGGAAACGTGCCATTAAAAAAAAAATACTAAAATTTTAAATAAATGATGAATGGCTCTTAAAAATCATTAAAATCATAAATAATGATAAAAATAGTAAAATCAATGTATTTAAGAAATAAAATAAAATAAACTAATATTTACATGGTAAAATTAGCATTTTGCCCCTGATGTGACAAATTAGACGTAATATACACAAAAATTATAATTGGCCCCTGAAAATCACAATAACCCCTAAATAAAGTAATACGCATATTTTTATAAAATGTGTGTCAAAATTTGGTGTCTAC
>JAMWEH010000302.1:0-23192 GCA_024721245.1 Mitragyna speciosa
AAGTTGTTTGTGACAACCTTGGTCGTCACTAAAGCCAAAACCTTTATTGACAAGAATTTTATGTTGTCACTGATGATAAATGTATATAAAATGTTTGTGACAATAATTTAGTGTTATCACTAAAGCATAAATGTCCTATGTATTAGTAACAACCTCATGTTGTCATTGAAAAACCAAACTTTTCTGACAACAACATTTGTTGTCACTGAAGTTTGATTTTTTTCTTAATATGTCCAAAGCCGTTTGTGACAACTTTAGTCGTCACTAAAGCCAACACCTTTATTGACAAGAATTGCATGTTGTCACTGATGATAAATAGATATGCAGCATTTGTGACAACAATTTAATGTTGTCACTAACGCCTTGATATCCTTTATATTAGTGACAAGCTATTGTGGTCACTGAAAAAGTCAGCTTTTTCTGACAACAACATTTGTTGCCACTGAAGTTTGACATTTTCTTGATAGTCAACCCGAAATAAGTTGGCAGAGTTGCGGGGGAGGGCGACCCGTTTGACTTGGAAAAATGCCGTGTCGAGACATTAGAAAGTTTTTCTCATCAAACAGATCTCGAACCTTACCCAAACTCGGCCTTTTTTTTTTGGTTTGTTTGGCTCAGATAGGTCGATTCAATTCCCCACTTGAACTCGACTTTTTTTTTTAGTGAGTCAATCAAGTTTGACCCAAACCCGCTAAGCCTTAACCCAAACGCACTATTTTTATGTTAGGATCGTATCGTATTTTCGGGTCAGGTTTGAAATTACCACCCCTATTAAAAACCTTAACTGCAAACTAATGGATGATTAATTATACGTCCTAGTTAACACGCTCCTATTTTCTTTTATTTTTGGTAGAATTTTGTAAGGATCAAGTGAATTTAGATTTTATGAAACTTTTACTTACCAATAATTTCTAGAAATCTTAAGGATTTATGAAATTTTTTTTTGTCTCTCATTAATGGTTGTTAATTAAAAGTAAAAGTAATTTTTAAAAATATGCATTTTTACAATCAATTGTTGGTTGGTCTTGTTGTACTCACGCATCAGACAGCTTGTGGATTCGTTTATTAAACATTAAATCTTATGTATTCAATTTTATTTTGTGGTTGACTTCTTATTGATTTTAATCTTTGTTTCAATTATGTAAAATATTTTATTTAATATTTATTTTAATAATTGAATGTCTTTCACCAGTCATTGTGAATTAGTCGAATACTTTTGAATTTTGTAGTGTGACTTAATTTATGACTCGACCCGATATTTAAAAAATTTTTTTCCAAAAAATGTGAAAAAATGAAAAAAAAAATCTAAGCTCTATGGCGGAAGTGAACACCAATATGCCTGAGCTCGTAGTCCACCACTAACCTTATGGGGGGTGCAGGGGGCTTCACCCTTGCGGTATAGACCAACTTGTTTATGAGTTATAAATTTTAAACATGTATGATTTATTTAATATATCTATTTAAATGTTTCGTTAAAAAAAAAATATGATTGGTACTTTAGCTCTGGCCAACTTAAAAAAAATGAAAACTGAAATTTTTTTACCAAAAAATAGTAGTGCAAAATTTTTCACCAAAATTTTCCTTACCCACAATTTTTTCACCAAAAATCAAAACTCCCCCCGCTTCCACCAATTCCCTCTTTGGCATCAAAAATTGCCTAAGTCCTTATTCTCTCCCTGCCGTATTCATCTTCTCTCTTCCTCTCTCTTCATTCTCCCTTCAAAATCAACCATGAGTGTTGAAGCTCAGCATTGGGACTCTTCAACCAGCGACAACAGCTAGCTTCACCGGCAGCAACAGGTAGCTTCACCAACTAGCTTCACCGGCAGCAGCAGCTAGCTTCACCGGCAGCAACAGCTAGCTTCACTAGCAACTGTTCAAGCTTAGCATCGAGGTGATTCCATCGCAATCCAACCCTAATTCCACTACCAACTCCACCCTAATTCCATTGGTACGCCTCCATTTTGGCCCTTCTTTTTTAATTCCAGTCCTTTGTCTTAACTAATTCAGCCCTAATACAGAAGGACTCTGTTGGTTATCCGGCGTCGCATCTTCATCAGCACTTGTGTGCCATTGTCCTTCGCCCCAATCCGAATCTCCTTGTCTCAATAATTTCCTTTCTCAGTGCCATCTTTGTTTCCCTCTTAAGGTAATTTGTCCTTTTTCTCCATTTTGTTTTCCGAGTTCCTTATTTTGACTTGTGCTATTCCTTTTTCTTCTTCAAGTACTAGTGCTTGTTGATTTTTACCACCACATTTTCAGTTTGTTCTGACATGGCTTTTTTTCTTAAACTTTTGGGCAGGTTATGCTATTTTTGCCCTCGGCTGAAGCTGATTTCTCCTCTGCTCTACAGTTCTGATGTTGTTCTTTTGGAAGTCATAGGTATTTGGTTGGTCTTCATTGCCCTTTTTGGTTTACTCTTCAGTGTGATAAGTTAGCTGCCTTCAATTTATTGGCATTGTTAACTTTCAAAAAGAAATAAAAAACAGAGTAGGGTTGAATTGAATCTCCCCCATTTTCTTTAGCTGCGTTCTCTTATCTTACCTAGCTGTCTTCTTGTGTCGATTTCCCAAGAATTGATAGACGTACGAAACTCTAATTCTTGTAAACAGCTGTATTGCTTGGACTCTGATCTAGCTCCAAAATCTTTCGCGTAACCAATAGGCCAGATGGTGGCAGACGGTTAATTGTCAAAAATAAGGCAAAATAATAATTGTGGAGGGTGCAGCAGCATGGTTGTACTTTTCATTTTGTGGTTGCTTTGACTGCTGCTGGGGTTGCTGGTGGTATCCAGTCATCTGCTTTATTTGGTGTACATATTAACTCTTGTGAGTGAGTGTCTGACTTCTTTTCATACTCTTTCTGTGTTTTGTACACTTTTCTTTTTCTTTACTAAAACTCCAAATTTCAAATGCTTGTCTCTGTATGCAATGTGAGTAATATTGGTGCTGTTACTACTATTATGTTCGTTGTCTTATTTGGTTCAGGAGAGAGAGAGAGAGAGAGAGAGAGAGAGAGAGAGAGAGAGGCTGAGGGATCCCTCCCTCCTGAGAGAAAGACTCCACTCTTTTTGAGTTTTTCTGAATTAGCACTCTTGTTTTTTTGTTCAACTTCTATCTTACATTATACCCATATGATTTTGGCTTTTCCTTTGTTTTCTTTTGCTCGAAAAGGATGTTTGAGGGATGATCTTGGCCTTGGGCAGGCATTTAAGGTCTCTGGTTGTTAGTACCTTTTGACTCTGATTCAATAATTTGGGCAATTGTAATCCAAGATATTTTTAAGCAAAAGTGTGAATAAATACGATGAGCCCGCCTGAGGCGATTTATTTCTCTATGTGATTTGCAATTTATTACATAAGACAGGATTTATCCTGTACGTAACTTCAGGTAACGGTTATGAGTTTTCTAATGACCAAAAGAAAGCATAAACAAATATGATGGGTTGATGCTCAAAATATGTCTCGTTCAACTCTCATTCTGTGTGCAATTATAAAAGGTAAAATAGTGAACATGAGCTTTTGCTTAAAATAAGATTACTGGAGGGTACAAAATGAGTGAATGATTGTAAAGGGATAGGATCACCACTAGCTATATCTATGGTACACAATTGACCTACTTGTTTGTTGTATGACTTTTAGCGGGGTACTAGATACTATGAAGATACTATGAGCATATGTAGTATTGAGACTTGAGATCGTTAACGTGATATGGCGTGTCTGACGCGAAAGATTTTGTACCAGAGAACCATACGTCTAACTCTGATCTAATTCTTGTAAATTTCAGGTGCCATTTAACTCTGTTTTATACTTAGGTAACGTTGGAAGATATTAATGAAATGAAAATTGGGGAACATGGGCAATATAATAGTCTAATTTGGTCTACTCAGTGGAGTTTCTTCTACTGATTTACCTTTTATTATTGAAATGCTTACTCATATTATGATTTAATCCTTTTAGTTAAATCTAACGGTGTCAACACCTAATCCACCCCTTAAGCTTCCTAGTCCGTGGTGAAAAAAACATGAGCACTACTTTCAACAGTATAAAACTTGAGAAGGAAACCTTAACCATCATCATTAACTACATAGGTCATGATACCATAAATCTATTGAGAGTTATGTTGCTCCAAATGATAATACTCATATCACAGGTTAACGGAAACTTAGAAGGACGTGGCAAAAAAAAGAAATTGCTGAACGGAAACTTAGATCCAAGGCCAGTCTTGCACCAGCATTTAACAGGGAGCAAGGAAGTACTATGACTCCTACAGAAAAGGTATTATGGAAGTGCTCAAGTTGTTTTCTTTTCTTTCGATATATAACAGTTCCTCGCTTTTTGTTTTATTCCTTTGTTCTACCAGCTTAAAAAATGGCAATAAAGACTCTTTAAAGAGTGAGTTAGTAATGGCTTTTCCTTAGAGTACAATAAACAAAATGTCCTCCAGCATTTCAGTCTTAATGTTATGGTGAAGTTACTAGTAATCTTGTCTTGTGGAAGCCATTCCATGGGTTAACGAACAACTGGCATTAATTCTAATAAAAAATTATTATGGCAGCTCTTGTTTTTATTTGGTGTATCTTTTAGACTTGTTTAGGAGGAGGGGAGTCTTACCCAATTTCGTGGGTGGCTCATCCCACTATTTTTGAGCAAATTTAAAGGGAGCTATTAGCCCACCTTGTTAGATGATCTTTATATGCATACTTGTAGTGTCAAAGATAGTTAGGCTCACTTCGTTACTCATGTGGCTAAACTCGATTTTATTGGTATGCCCAATTGTCCCCATCATTTGAGGGCAGATTAACTAAGGCCCACAAATTTTGTACAAATCAAACCTTCTATTGTTAAATTATTAATACTCTAGTGTATAAAGTTGGACCAAAACCAACCTAGTGAATTAAAAAACCAGTCACAATGGAGGTAAAAAGGAAATAACTTAGTTGTTGTATAAACTTGATGGGCTAATTTTGTCAAAAGTAAATTAGTTTTTCTTCTTCTTGTTCTTTCTTTTGAACTTAAAGGGACCAAATTGCTCCCTACCCAAAATGATGGGGGATTGTAATAGTAATATTTCCTATTTTTTAAAATAGAATTTTGATTCAAACTTAAATTCTAAAAGACATCTACTTTTACTAGGTAAATATGTGAACAACTCCCTAAATAAATTCTACATATATCAATGTCCTTGTTTTGCAGGCCCAACAAGCTGTTAATAGTACTAGTATTTTGGAATTTTAGCTTAGTTAAGAACATGTTAACGAGCTTTTTAGCTTGTTGCTTTTGTTTTTTATTTTGTTATTGGATTTTTACCTTTCATTTTCATTTTCTCATTCTTCTTTGTTGATGTTCTTGACAAATTCAAATTTAAATTCTGAAAGACATCTACTTTCACTAGGTGAATATGTGAACAACTCCCTAAAGAAATTCTACATATATCAATGGCCCTATTTTGCAAGCCCAACAAGCTGTTAATAGTACTAATCTTTTGGAATTTTAGCTTAGTTAAGACTATATTAGCAAATTTTGTAGCTTGTTGCTTTTGTTTTTTTAAATTTATTATTGCATCTTTACCTTTCATTTTCATTTGTTCCTTCTTCTTTGTTGATGTTCTTGACGAATACAATTGGTCCTTTGTTGACCTGATTGGGTTCTAGGCTTATATGTGCATGACTGTGCCACATAGTGACTCATAAAGCTCCACCGGACTCATCAAGCTCCTCGCGACTCTCTATTCCCCTTTGCCTAAGCTCCACCTCCAACTCCAACCCTAGGTACCTTATTTGCGTCTCTTTCTTTCGATGTAATTTTGTTATTTTTGTTTGAAGAAGCCTCAATTTTGTTTTTGTCGTGTTTACATGAAAAGAGAAGATGGGAGGGGAATCTTTTTTTTTTTAATTTATTTTGTGTGAAAGAAGTAAGCTTATATATGGTTATAACGCTGCATTTGCTACTTGTTGATTATCATTTCTACATCAAGTGCTTTGTGTATTCATAATAACACGAGTATAATTTATGTATCATAGGTACCTTAGATGCGTCTCTTTCTTTGGATGTAATTTTGTTACTTTTGTTTGAAAAAGCCACAATTTTATTTATGTTGTTTTTACATGAAAATAGATGATGGGAGAGGAATCTTTTTATTATTATTATTTTTTTTGGTGAAAGAAGTGAGCTTATATATGGTTATAATGCTGCGTTTGCTACTTGTTGATTATCATTTTACATTAAGTGCTTTGTGTATTCATAATAACAAGAGTATAATTTTATGTATCTTAGGTAAAAGGCTGGAATAACATGGATAAAAGTTGGATGCAAATTAAAGATCACCTGAACATCAAGTATTTAGATGGTGTTAAGGAATTTATCAAATTTGCTTATTTAGGCAAGGATCCAAATTGTAGACTTCCATGTCCTTGTAAACAATGCAACAACTTTGATTCACAAACTATGGAGGTTATGGACGAACATGTTAGTTGTAAAGGAATAGTTGAAAGTTATACTAGGTGGATTTATCATGGTGAGAGTTTAGATGACTCCGATGGTGATGAGAATGATGAAACAAATATTGATGATAAAAGTAGTGACTGTGATAATATAGAAGAAATGTTGAATGATGTTGGAGTTGCTAACTTTGGTGAGAATTGGAGGAGTTCAGGAGAATGTGGTAGAGATGATTGCCATAAGCCTGAAGGTGAAGCAAGTAGGTTTCTTAGACTGTTATCTGAAGCTGAACAAAACCTTTATCCAGGCTGTGAGCGTTATTCAAAGCTCTCTTTCATTGTCCATATTCTCCATTTGAAAACAATGAATCAGTGGACTTGCAAATCCGTTGATATGTTGCTAAAATTTCTCAATGAAGTGTTTCCTATGGCATCAATTCCTAATTCGTACTATGATGCTAAAAATTTCATTAGAGACTTAGGTCTCAAGTGTGAAAAAATACATGTTTGTGAAAATGATTGTGCACTCTATTGGAAAGAAAATGCTTGCTTGGATCATTGTCCAAACGAAAATTGTAAAGCACCTAGATATAAGTCTCTTGGATCAAAAATTCCTAAAAAGGTGATGCGGTATTTTCCATTGAAGCCGAGGTTGCAACGATTGTTTGTTAATAAGGAGGTTGCGCAGGATATGAGGTGGCATAAGGATAGACGAGTGGATGATGAGAACACTATGGGCCACCCAGCTGATTCAATAGCTTGGAAGGAATTTGACAAAATTCATGATTCTTTTTCTGCTGATCCACGAAATGTGAGATTGGGACTTGCAAGTGATGGTTTTAATCCATTTGGAAATATGAGTAATACATATAGCATATGGCCTGTGATACTTGTTCCTTATAATTTTCCACCATGGAAATGTTTGAAAGATCCATTTTTCCTGCTGTCAATGATTATTCCTGGTCCTAAATGCCCTGGAAATGATATTGATATTTTTTTGCGACCTCTAATTGATGAGTTGAATGAGTTATGGTATTCAGGTGTTGAGACATATGACGCTTCGATTGGAGAGATGTTCCTTTTACGTGCTGCCCTTCTTTGGACGATTAATGATTTTCCAGCTTATGGCTATTTGTCAGGCTGGAGTACAAAGGGTTATGACGCATGTCCTACTTGTTTACATGACACAAGTAGTGTTTATTTAAAATATGGAAATAAGTGTTGTTACATGGGACATCGTCGATTTTTACCTCTTGATCATAAATGGCGAAGAGAAAAGAAGGCTTTTAATGGTGAAAGAGATCTTAGACAGCCTGTTCAAATTTTGTCTGGCGAAGAAATATTGCAGCAACTTTATGGTGTTGAACAGGTTGAGTTTGGAAAGGCACCTAATGTGCTTAAACAAAAGAAAAGAAAACGTAGGGAGAGGAATATAAATTGGTCCAAGAGAAGCATATTTTTTGAACTGCCATATTGGAGTACGAACAGAATGCGACACAACTTAGATGTCATGCATGTTGTGAAGAATGTGGCTGAAAGTCTATTGGCAACATTAATGAGCACTGGTGAGAAAAACAAGGACACTTTCAATGCTAGGAGAGACTTGAAAGAAATGGGTATAAAAGAAGATTTGCATCTCCAACAGGATGGTGATTCATACATAATGCCAGCTGCATGCTACACTTTATCACGTGAGGAGAAGCAAAAAATGTGTCAGTTTTTAAGCTCAATCAAATTTCCAGATGGATTTGCCTCCAATATATCTAGATGTGTTAAGACATCTCAAAGTCAAATTTCAGGCATGAAGAGTCATGATTATCATGTATTTTTACAACGATTACTTCCACTAGCATTGCGAGGAATGTTGCCAAAGGAAGTTTCGCAAACATTAGTGGAGCTCAGCAATTTTTTTAGAAAAATTTGCTGCAAAACTCTACATTTGGATGAGCTGGAAATACAAGAGAGGAATATTGCTTTAATACTATGCAAGCTTGAAAAAATATTTCCTCCTTCTTTTTTTGACATAATGGTCCACTTAATGGTCCATTTACCTGCTGAAGCAAAAATTGCTGGTCCAGTACAATACCGCTGGATGTTTCCATTTGAGAGGTAAAAAAAATATCTTTGTTTTGTAAATAATTGGTTGATGTTATTAGACAAATTATAAGATACAATATTCTTGACTTAACTTTTGAACCCAGGAAAATGGGGCAATACAAACGATATGTGCGCAATAGGGCTCGACCAGAAGGGTGCATCGCAGAGCGTTACTTGGATGATGAATGTCTGACATTCATTTCTAGGTACTTGCAAAATGTTCCAACAAAGTTTAATCATATGGAACGAAATGCAGAGAGGGTTGAAGCCTCTGGGGAGTTATCTGTTTTTTCAAGTATTGCCCGACCTTTTGGGGCAACAATGTTTGGTTCTTTGGATGATGCTGAATTGAGAATGATTCACTTATACATCTTAAAAAATTGCGAAGAGATAGACGAGTACATAAGGTAGGCGACCTTTATATGTTGACGTTTTCGAAGTTTTAATTTTGTTACCTTTATATCCATTAATTATAAGGTACCTGGATTGAACTAATACTGTTTGTATAGGGAACATGAGGAAATTTTGCAAATGCAAAATTTACCCAATGTCAAACAGCTACAAGATTTAGAATTTCCGAAATGGTTTAACACACGTGTAAGTATATAATAAGCACAACTTCATTTTGTTAATCCTCGTAAAACTTGTAATATGGTTAAAAAATTACTAGTTGATTGTTATTTGACTTAGGTTTCTCAATTGCATGCACTTGGGGAATGCCATGAAGAACTCTTGTCATTGGCTAAAGGACCTGATGCTCGAGTCAACAGATACCCTGGTTGTAATGTTAACGGGTATAGGTTCCACACCAAAGATCGTGAGAAAGAAAGAAAAACGCAAAATAGTGGCGTTATGGTTAAGGGGGAGCATGATAATGGAGAAATAAATTTTTATGGTGTACTCACTGATATCCTAGAGGTGGAATATCCACTTAGTCAAAATCGTGTGGTATTATTCAAATGTGACTGGTTTGATTTAAGAAATAATTCAGGAATCAAGTTTGACAAGCAGTGGAACATCACTAGCGTTAATATGTCAAAGAAATGGTACACCGACCAACCATATATATTGGCATCCCAAGCTGAACAGGTTTTTTATCTTAAGGATATGAAACTTGGTGGTCATTGGCATATCGTAGACATAGTCAGTCCTCGTGGATCATATGATGTGCCTGAGAAAAGTGAAGATGATTTGGTTGGTGATGATGAGGCTTATCAAGAAAATGATGTTGAAGATTTCATTGGTGTGCAACAAAATGATGAATTGCAGTCTTTAAGACGAGGGGATGCATTAGCAGATGAGAGGATTGAAGTTAATAATTTAATTCCCAAAGATGCGAGTAGAAGTGCACAAGAAATAGATGACAATTTCATTGATGACGAAGACATTGAGCAGTTTTCTAGTACTGAAGATGAAGATGAACATATAATTGAAAGTGATGACTATGATTCTAATTGAACATGTGTTACAAAAACACCATTTACAATGAAGATTTCTTTTCTGCATAGTTGCTGGTTTGTCTCTCTTTCTTGCACAAATTGGTGTCACTTATTAATTTTCAATGTTCTACCTCTTGCAAAGTGTCAATCCATGATGTTCACTATGCATAAAATAGGAAATTTTGGTTGTTTATGAGAGGAATATTGAAATGGCTAGTGTATTTTTTTTCTAGTTAAACTGCCTTTTTAATGTTGTACATCTTGCAAAGTGGCAATCCATGACATATAAATACCATAAAACATGAAATTTAGTACTTCTATTATACCATTAATATTTAGCCATATGAATAATATTTTTGCTTCTTGTTCTAATTGCAGATGGCTGGGCCTGGGAAAAAAAGCCATGCCCCTACGCGATTAGGCAGCGGTGCAAACACATCAGGTCCACAACAATGTAGATCTAATGCAGCTGATCAGGTATTGCAAAAAAGGTTTCAATATATTTTTTTCTTATTTGAAAATACATATCTCTCATGGATATTTGTTTTTGTTGTTAATAGCAAGCTGGTGCAACAAAAGATAATTTACCGATCAGGGCAAGCAGTAGAGTAGGACCCTCATCTGAACGTGAAGCGACAGCAGTGTCACTTCAATCAAAATTTAATTTAGCTAGTCAGGTATCGAGAATAGAGTTAAAGGTTATGTGATTTTCATATGAACATATAGACTTAGAGTAATAGTATTCATATACATTGTCATTGTTGTAGGTTGGTGCATCAACTACTGGTGTAGGATCTGGATCTAGTTTGGGACGAAAAAGAACAATTCAACTACGTCTATTTGCGGAAAATGAGGTTGGTGCTATCTCTTTAGAATAAGACTCATTATCACCACTAAGAAAACTTAAATTATGACCAATTCAATATCACAAATTCTATCAATCTTTTAATCTTGTTTCCAAAAATGTGAAAGTTGTTGATTTCAATAAACACGGCTTATGAGTGTCCATACATGCTTTACGAGTGTCTTTATATTTTTAACGATATTCTCTTGATACATGCAAGTGTCATGGACAGATTTTTAAAGTGTCATGACTAGACTTTTCAACTACTAAAAATATGTAGAGTTTGTGGTCCACATTCTTTATCCTTGACTTCTTCCAGCCACAAATTAAGCATTAGAACTCATGTGCACTTCATTAGCTTTCATAAGATTTATATGAAAGTTCCTACGGATTTTGAGTTGTTAAGAGCAACAAAAACATAAGGAAGGAGAAGCTTAAGCTGTCAAAACTGTTTTTGGCAAAAAATTCAGTTATTTTAAGTCAAAAAAAGATAGTAGTTTAGCCAAGATTCTGATTGTATAAATATATCTATGTTCTAATTTATGTTTTTAATCTAAATTTGGCTTTGGATAATAGGAACCAAATTCAAGTACTGATGGAGCCACTACAAGAGCAGACGGGAACGGACAAATATCACCCACGAGTGTTGAAGTTCAAGCTAACATCAATCCTACTTCACAACATGACGGATCTGACCCTTACATATCGTGTGGTAGCAATAGCAACGAAGGGATTGAAGGCATTCAAAATGAAAATAGTGAAAGTTAATAAACTTTCTTTCACTACTTTATTACATCTTTAAGAACTCTAATTCTAAGTCCATTAACCAAAATTTACATCTTATTTTGTTTAGGCATCAAAAGATTGAAGCGGGGAAGAGGACCTACTCGCAACATTGCACTTGTTAAGAAGAAAAATGTTGGAAACAAAGTCAAAGTTCATGTCTCAAAGACAAGTGGTAGATTGATTGGAGAAGGTGCACAGGAGTATATTTCTGAGGCATCATGTGTGATTCGGCACTTTGGCAAGTGGCAAGTCCCAAAATGGGCAAAGCTTTCACAAAGTGACCGAGATGCAATATTGAGAATGACCAATGTAAGTTAATTCCTCTTGGTAAATGAAATATTTTAATTTTTTGCTTAATCTAGTTTATTCCCTCAAATGCAGAATGGTTTTATTCATGAGGAAGGCGACCATGTTGAACAAGCATTGCTTAAGCAACTCAATGTTCAGTATCGAAACAGGCGGCACACTTTTCACAAGTTATTCAAAAGTTTCAAGACAAAAGAAGAAGCTCTTTCAAATTGCCCTCCACAAATGGAAAAAGATGATTGGGTTTATCTCTGCAATTACTTTTGTAGTGAAGAATTTCAGGTAGGCAAATATTTCGCACAATTTATCTTTATTCATATCTATTTTGCTCTTTGACCAAGAAGCTTACATTTGCTAAGTGTAGGCCATAAGTAGACGGAATGCCATTAATAGATCAAAGCAAAAATCAGCTCACACCGGTGGAACTAAATCATTTTTACGTCACAAGGCTGAACGGGTAAAGTATTACATATTTTTATTTTATGCTACAATATCGTGTTTCTAACTTCTTTTATGTAATAGGAAGCAAAAGAAGGGCGTAAAGTTGGACCTATTGAGCTATATGACATGACTCATTTCAGTAGGAAAAAAAATGCTATGATTGATGAGCTATCGGCAAGTAACTCAGTGAGTTCCAATACACTTGTATTTACACAACTTTTGCAATATTCAAATGGGTAATAACTCACATTATATAACTAACAAGATGATACTTGTTGGACTTGCAGATTAAGTTGAAGGAGCAGTTGGCTGAATCTCAAGAAAATGGCACGGATAGAACAGAGGAGGATATATGCATTGAAGTAATTGGGCACATACCTGGACATGTACGTGGTCGTGGTGTCTCGAGGACAGCAATGATGGTAGAGCAACTTGCCGAGATTGAAACCCTCAAAACAAGAGCAGAACAAGCTGAGAAAAGAGCTAGTGATTTGGAAACACAAGTTCAAGCACAACAAAAGGTGATGGACAGGCTTGAGACCCAACAAAGGCATACAAACAGTGTCCTTGATGCATTAACCGCAAAGTTTGGATTGCAGTTGCCAAGCAATGAGAATGCATCTTCTAGTTGGTAAGTAGTATTTGGAAAATTATTTGACTGAATGTGGGCCTTTTTGGAACCAAAAGAAGGTGGACCTAAATCTAGAAATGACACTTCAATAATAATAGATAACTGCATTGTGCTGGATCTGCATACCCAACTGCTTTTTTTTTGTGTTCTTGAACTAAAAATGAAAAGAAGCCTTGGAATTAATGAATGAAACTTTACCCCTATCTATTTTTTTAAATAAAGTATGAACTTGCTCACTTTAGATAATGGTATTGGTGCTGTAGCTTAGTTAAATTATGGCTGTCAGTTTTGTCAAAAGAAGTGAAAAGACCAGTGCTCTATCAAGTGCTCAAGATGTTATTTCCTCTCATCTCCTACATGTTAAAAGGGAGGGGACTCTTGCCATTTGTACTCTTTTTAGTGGTTTTTTGTTTTTCTGTTGTTTTCTTTTGTTGGTTTAAAAGGAAGGGGATAAGATCACTAGCTTTCTTGCTAGGATTTTGGTCAATGAGCCATTCTTCTTATTTTGTTCTGGTTTGTGGCCAAAATTTGATGCAAGCTTTATTGTAAGTCCTACGAGACATTGTGGCTTTTTTCTAAATCCAAGTACATGTTGTGTGACAATTTTTTAGAAATTTCTGCACACTACTACTTGACCATGTTTCGGAATCATGCACATAAAAACATACATATTCTATTCTTTTTCTTTCTTTCCACTTGTATGATTTAAAGTGTCCCTTTGATAGGAAAAAGAGTAGTGTAAATATTTAAAGCTATAATCAATTTAGACATACAAATTCTCGCATGACTTGAAGAAACATTTGTGAAAATTTTGAAACTCAAATGGTGAGAAATATCTGTTGACAATCCAAACTTGATTATAAGATTATTCATCCAAGTATATAAAACTGATATATGGAAAGTTATATCCTTCATTGGCAGTCCTTTGCTTGGAAAGTTAGACAACATTCATATTGCTTGGTGACCATCATATGATATCATTTTAATTGCTGTTGCATGAATGAATGCTATGCAAAAAGCTACAGCTACAGGTATGCAATGCTGAAATGCTAATTTAGCACAAAATAAAAGTCCTTATTTGACTTACATATTGTTGAATTTTATATTTTCATATGTGAAGATGTATATTTAGGCAAATACACAATATGTTTTTATGTTTGGATGTGAATTGATCTCAATGTTAGAATGGATGTGAACTTGGTAACGCTTTCAAGAACTTCATGATTTTCAATGTTCTACTTTAAATTGAATTTCGTCTCATAAATTCGAGCAAGTTAGTTGTTTCTGTCAATATATTAAGGCTTAATTTCTTATATCCTCTATATATATATATCTTATATATTATATAAGAACGTAATTTGGAGATGAACAGTTATTTGTGTTCTGACCATTTAAGGTCTGTTTTGTAATTTTGCTCCACATTTGATTAATTATTAATGATTGGAGTACTCCTGTCTGTGCATGTGATATTTTTCTTTTGCCATTTTTGCTTTGCATCTCTTCTTACCTTCATCTGCTACTGTTATTGTTTAGTTAAAATAGAATAGATTTTTTTTTGGTTTTTGGTTTTGCAACTTATCTGGTTGGGATGTGATTTTCCAGTTTAGTGCCAAAGTTGGTTTGCTAATTGTACTTTTGGGTTCATCATGATAAGGTATTGTACAAAGCTATGTTTTGAGGGTATAGCCTTTTGACTAATATGTACTTTTGGACAATTGTAGTTTTCTTTTCTGTTTTTATCCTTGTTCTTTCTTGCTGGGCAGTTGGTTTTGTAGTGTTTATTTTGTCATTTTAGCTTAACAAAACATCACAAATTCGCAGGCAGTTGCCCATTCTTTTATGCTGCGTTTCTTTCTTCCATTTTTACTCTCATAGAATATGAACAACTTTATATGAACTTTTGTTTGTAAATTACAAATGGTACAATTGTAACTTTTTGAGCTTGTATGTCTTTGATTTATGTTTAATACATTATTATATATCATTCGCCATGTAAACCACATATTCACTAAAGAAAGTCGTATTCTATCAAATTGTACATGATATGCTCCAGGTTCTAAGCCATATGTGTCTTAATAGAATATTGCTTACAGGCTAAGAAGAACTTCATGCATAAAGATACTCAATAGGCTGTATGAAGTTTATCTTTGATTGCAAATAAACAAATAAGCTCCAATATTTGATATCAATGTTCATAGTGGCTACAATAAGCTGAGTGTGCAGCTGTGAGGAATTAAAATAAACAGGCTACAAGAAACCACTATAAGTATACATTACAATATTAGATGTTAATGTTGATGATAACTCGAATGAGCTCAGTGATGAGAACCTGTGCAGTAGCATGGTGTAATAAATGTTGTGAAAAATAGTTGTGAGCATCGAAGTGAATAAATTGCAACAACTTTTTATAGCTTTGTGATTGATTCAACGAACTTGCAATATTTAGTGAGTAAAATGCTGTAGATGTGCATTAATGCACTAATAGAATGCACTAATAGAATGTAACAGATTATGATTCATGGATGTGATACTATGCTGCAAATTACAAGTCATGTATGTGTTAATAGAATACTACAGGCTGTAAAATAGATTAGAAACCAACTACGAATACGTTTATCTATGTTGCCTTTTTCTATGACTTTTGTCACCAGAGTTTGCACTTTTTTCACATGTTATACATATTATCGTGTTGAATTAATTGTTTTTTTGGACAGGTGTGAATATGTCTTTTGGATTAATTGTTTTTCTGGACAATTATATATATAAGAAGTTAACTTGTGAGATGAACAGTATTTTGTGTTCTGCCCGGATGAACAGTGCCGGATGAACAGTAACTTTTTTTTTTTGGTTCTTGTTCTGCCACTTTTTTTTTTTTTTTCTTGTTCTGCCTACATGAATAGTGTTGTTTTTTTTTTGGGTTTTTTTTTTCTGCTTTTTTTCCTACCCACATGAAGCAAAAAAACGAAATCACACAAATTTGTTTTACGATTTCATAATTGTAATCCTACAAAATTGCTGGACTCTTTTTGTTTGTATTCCTTGATTAAGGTTTTTTTATTTTTTTTGGAAAGTTTTTTCAGTTCTTAATCTTGGCATTCTATTTCAGAATTTGGGAGCTTGATTCAATCGGGATTTTTTGAAGTAAAGACTAAAAGCCTTCCTTTAAAATGATGAGATTCTTCTAATTCTTAATGTTCATTGATAAGATAGCTAATGGCTGGAGTCCTGAAGATGCATCATATTTAGTTAAGATTATTGATTTCTATTTTTGGGGTTAATAAAAAAAATATTGATTTGGTTACATGTAGATGTGTTAGATTAAAAAGTTTGGGAATAATAAGCCATCGCTGTTCGGTTCATGGCTTACTTAAAACAAACTTCTAAACATATTAGATTCTGTTTGTTAGTTTTTTTTCTTTATTTTATTTTTACATTATTTGTTTTATTGTATTGCAATTAAATCACTCTTACTACTGTTCAAGAACTAAGTACAAGCACAAAAAAAAAAAAAAACTTTGATTTCCTTGCAACATGGATTGACACTTGTAAAACTATTAGGAAAAAAGTGTAATCCAAACCTGTAAGATATCATCCCTGAAACTCTGATCATACCACTGGCATTCAATAAATAAGGGATAATTGTCCCTATATATATATGATACCTCTGTTACAATAATATGCTGTAAAGATCCTTTTAATTTCAAGGGTAAATGAGCTGTGTGAGATACAGATATTCACCCACTAGATGCTAGAAGAAAACTCTCTTATCAAGAATAACAATGTATCCAAAACTTTTACAATATCAGATTTCATTAAACATCTTGGTCTCTTTGTCTCTTTAATAATATCTTTCACATCCTTAATCTTCTTTCTATCCAAATTACACGTAACTTGGGAGAAGCTTTTGGTAGGAGTAAGTACATAGGTAGCAGTAGTTCTAAGCTTTCATTCGTAAGTTGTGATTTTCATATAAAGGACACTATAAGAAATGGTCCTCAAATCCCCGTAAAAGATGATTATGGAACTGTGCTGCTGAATGGATAATACATATGCTTGAACATTGCTCATGCAGTTTCTCAGTAAAATCTTAACAATCTGTGTCCCAATTGTTCTTTTTTTAATGTTCTTTTTCCTCGTTTTATTGTAGTTATTAATCTATTTATTTCCTTCTTTTATAGATGCAAGATCTTAGCTCAAGATCTTTGGTTAGTCATGAAAGATCATGAAAGATGAACATGATAATATTTTTGTCAGTTTTGACATTTGTTTTGCTCGCTGGGAGTTTTGATATTGATAATATTCTTGTTAATTATTTACCATTTTCATGCTGTAATAATTTATGAGCTATTTCTTTTACATAGGTGCTCTAATGCCTTGGCCTCAATAGAGTGATATTGAAAGAGAAGCACAGATGAATATATTAAATTTTAGTATGAACCACGTTATGATAACATGATCCATCATACATATTAATCCGGTTTCACATCAATGAACATGTAATGCATTATTGTTTATTCAAAATAAAGGCCTTCTGCGGTCCTATAGTACTTTTTCATATGAATATATTAATGACAAAGCTGGCACTAAAAGTTTTAAAATTGAAGGCCAAATATGAAACACTTCAACTTATTCAGTTTTGTTTCTCATTGTATAGGGTCATTAGCCCTTCTCCTTTTTCAACCCCTTTTCAGTTTCTTGGCTACCTAAATTTATCTATTCATCTTTTTATGAATTCTGTATACCGTCATTCAAATTGCAAAATAGTTTACCACTTGAGCTCAGCAAAGCTATCAAAGATAGTTTGATGCGTCATTTTTCACTAAATTACAAAACTTTTATGCTCAAATTCTACAATCAAAATTGTTAATTGGTGAATGCACTTACTTGGAGATGATATTGGTTTATTGTGTAAGAGTTGTAAAATCTTGAAAAACAGCTTGAGAAGCTCTTGTCCATGCTAGGATAAGGAAGGTACCAATTCAAGCTTTTTGAATTGCACGTACAAACCATAGATATGTCATAAGTTTGTTAAGTAGTTGTTATCATGTATGTTTAAGTAGTAGTTACCATATGTGTTTTTTCTTCTTATGGATTTGAATGATTTCTGAGACATATTTTTTGACATTTATTTTTTCTCAAATTGTCTATATTGTAAGGTGAATATGACCATTGGACCTCATGATGAGAGCATGATGCTTACTAGAAAGAATAGAAGCATACAATAGCAAATATATATTGTTGCTATTGTGTACAATAGTTAGGCAAACATATGTAATAATCTTTTATTTTTATGTTGGTGCGTTCTGGAAGCCACATTAACAACTATAATTTTACGCTTCCAATTTTTATTTTTTTGTCCCTTTATTACTCTAATATTGCATTTGATAAATTCTTCTTTATATTAGGAGGTTGTAGCCCACGAAAGTCACAACTATAAAGAAGAAAAGTTAGTACTTGAAAGATACAATTCTCTTCCATCTTTTGGATACAACCTTTGATTTCTATCCCCTGTTCTTTGCCTTCCTCCCCTTCCACTTCCTCAAATTGACCTATATTTCGTTGTTCATTAGAAATTAGTATTTTCATGTACATGTTTATAAAATAGAGTGGGGATCTTGGATGGTTTGAACTTGAAAATTGATATTGGTACTCATTTAAGGATGATTGGTGCTGGAAATGCATAGAGCAATGTTGTTAGCTAGATGAATCATGCTTGTGCTTGTAGACATTGAACTAAAATATCTATGTACAAAAAATTGTTTAACTTGGGTTTGATAGATAATTGGACAGTTACTTAATCAAATATTGTCTAAATATTTATTAGCTGTTTAAGATTGACTTTTAAGTGAGTTTTGCAAGAATGAATGTTGCTGACAATGGTGTTGAGCATTACAAACTTTTTTTTTTTTTTTTGAAAAACTGTAACTATCAGAAACCGGTACCAAATACCCGTGCCTTGCACGGGACTCCCCCCTAGTATAAGACACAAAAAGATGTTGTTCACAATAGACTTGTTTGAAGCTCGGGTACTATGCTTAGCAAGTTAGTGGCTGTAAAAATAGTCAAAAAACTATTGTTCTTGTTGGACTGAATTTTTTACCAGCGATGTTCAAGTTACATGTGCTTCTCATTCCTGTGTGATGTTACATGTTGGTTTCCTACTATTTCCAATTTCAGTCGAGCTTGATAGTTGCTTGTATTTTGTATTGGATGGAATAGGTGGAGGTTTTACTCTCTTATTTTGAATCTACTGAAGGATATACTAGGAACCTCTCTTTTGATGCAATCAATCATGTTCTACAGCTTTATCCTGTATTCTTTGAATACTTCAGTCACACATTATGTTTATATTCTTCATGCTATCCATTATATCATTCCTTGTTTACAACAAATAGGAACATATTTAAGTTACATAATTCAATGATTGTTTCATTGCTTGTGCAATCTGTCAACCCGGTGTATTTTATATTCAACTAATATTGACGATGAATTTCGTGATTTATTGATCTTTTTTTGGTACAATGCAATAGTTTTTGGAACTTTACGAGTCTTGTATGACACGAACTAGGACAATAAAAGCTTCTTGACATACAATGTTGCGTTACATCGTTAATCATTTAGCACAGTACACATTTGTAGATGACTCATTTCTTTCAATGCAAAGATAATTAAACAGAATTTTTCAACCCTCTACCACAACTAGATCTACAACTTCTATTCAATCCTTCGTTGGGCACCCTCACGCATAGTGTGAGGTCCAACAACTAGTTCTTATAAAAGTATGTCCTTAACTCATTCTAATGCATTAAGTAATGTCTATGTTTGCTTTCATAGTAGTGTATTTATGAATTCATATTGAGGCTGATGTAATCCTACAAATAAAGGCTTATTGATTATACATGTAACTTGTTTAATTTGGTTATTATTAAACCTTAGTATGGAATTCACTAACCATTTTTTTTTTCTTTTGGAAGATTAGTTGGCTGACTTTTTCATTAGTCAAAGTTATTACCTAGTTGTTTGTTTAATTGGGAGGATTATTGGCATTTTTAAAAAGGTTTGACCTTGTTTTTTGGATAATTTGTACTTGATGTAACTATTTAGCCGTTTAACATCTGGTATAAGGAAAAGCCAAACCTTTGTTGTCAATCTCATCAATCTTGCCTGATTTTTGGTTCACTGGGGATGTATGGGCAGTTTATAGGATTGTCTTTTGTCTTATATTTATTTTTCTGGTCTATTCATCCATTTGTTTTGTGCAGTTTAGTCTGATTTAAAGTTATTGATGTCCATCTTGCTGGTGTTTGAGACTTGGGCTGGATGTTTGGTAAAAATCAATAAAGGATTTCTAAATCATTGGGAAAAGAAAGTCAAAGGAGGGAGTAAATAATACTAATAATACTCATTTGTTGAGTACTATTCTAAATCATTGCTTTCAAGTTTCAAACAGCATGGGGTTTGGTCTAACTATTCATTAAATTTGGCTTTTCCGTCCCATTGTCCAAATTGATGCCAGTATGAATAGTGATGAGCAAAAAATAATGCAGTCCCTTTCAAATGCATCAAGAAATCAGGCCCACTTGCTAATTTCTAACATTTAATAGTTAATATGATCATCTTGGTTGTCTGTAATTCGCATGTTGAAGTTAAAGCTGGATTTTCTGATAAGAGAAGTTGCTCATATTAATTCTCTCTTTCCTTTTCATTCTATGTCCCCCAATAATGCTTCGTGAACTTTAATTAGCTTTCCATTTTTACTCTCTTATTAACAAGTTTCTATCATTCAATAAATGTGACCCGGTATTTCATTTTGTTGTGTAACAGTGCATAAAAGTGATTGTGACATTGATTTAGTAAAGAAACTTCTTATTTTTTGTTTCAAACTCCTAGTGATGGACAAGTTTGGGACTATTAGTACTATGTTATGGTAATTAAGTTGGACTATTGTTTCTTTCTCTATGAGAGAATATTTGTTTATTTCCTTTTAATCAAAACTTGGGATAGGTATAGGATACAAACTGATATGATATTTTACCTTTTAATATTTTAGCTTGCATTTGAAACCTCTGATTATATTTGCATATGATACTGTCTGTTCTAAGATAGTGATAGAGCAATGGCTATATGGATACAAACTGATAAATTAGGAGCTAACATGACGAGAACACATTTTGGAAAATAAACGTCTAAAATATTAAAAGTTTATGTTGTTTTATCATTTTTTAATTCTTTTATTTGTTGAATTTGTTTAATCTTTATTTTTAACTTTGCTGTCAAGCAGTGATATAAATGCTCCTTAGCTCTGGCCAGTGACACATCAATACCAGTCAGAAGATGGAAAGTGGGTTGGCAAGGTTGTGGAGGTGACAGTTTCAATTGAAAGGAAGATTGTTCATTATGCAAGTTGACAATGGATGTTTAAAGTTTTGTACCTTTGTTATTTTGGTTGCTGCTGTTAAAAGTTAGTTATTGAGATGTTTAGATTGCCTTAATATTATTTTGTGATGCTACAGAGCGTTTAGGCAGAATATTATTTTATTGCCTTATATTTCTGACTTTGTTAGTTTCTTTATATTTTGTTTTGTGCATCAAAGGAACGTATTGTAAAAATACTATATTAAATGACTTTTGTACATTTTGAATATTTTGTTTGGTAATTGAAGGGATGTTATTTTTATAAATATCGGTATAGATGATATTGTGATTGATTTGCGATATTGGTAAATATTTATTGTTGATGGGTGATTATCAGTGATGACCTATTATATCAGTGATGCTAATATATTGTTAGGTAAATTATCAGTGACAACAAATGTTGTTATTCAAAAACGCATCAGTGATAGGTAACTCTTTGTCATTGAATATGAAAAGCATTAATGACAACAAAGTCTTAATAGACATGATATTAGTTGTAGTAGAAGTTGTCACTGAAAAAAGCATCAGTGACAAGAAGTATTTGTTATACAATACTGCCTAAGCATTAGTGACAACTTAATGTTGTCATTGAATTAGTCAAAATTGTCATTAGTGACGACATGATATTGTCAAAGAATAGATAACTTATCAATGACAACTCATGTCGTCACTAATATTCAGATGAATAGTCCAAACAACTTGCGCAATTTCTTTGACAACGTAAGAAGTTGTCACAAATTACCTTATCATTAGTGACGACATGATATTGTCAAAGAATAGGTAACTTGTCAGCGATGACACATGTCGTCACTAATATGTGGATGAATAGTGCCAAACACTTGTGCAATTTCTTTGACAACGTACAAAGTTGTCACAAATTACATTATCATTAGTGACAACATCTTATTGTCAAAGAATAGGTAACTTAACAGTGACAACCAATGTCGTCACTAATAGGCGGATGAATAGTGCCAACCACTTGTGTAATTTCTTTGACAACAAAAAAAGTTGTCACAAATCACCTTATCATTAGTGACGATATGGCATTGTCAAAGAATAGGTCACTTATCAGTGACAACCTATGTCGTCACTAATATTTGGATAAATAGTGACAACTACTTATTCAATATCTTTGACAACATAGAAAGTTGTCACAAATTACCGTATTATTAGTGACGACATATGTTGTTACAAAAAGGCTATGTATTTAGTGACGACTTTGTTCTTGACACTATTCACATTTAGTGACGGACATTTTGTGGCGACGCAAGCGACGACATATTTCTTGTCGGTAAAAGTTATTAGTGACGACTTTTCATTTTTTAGTGACAACTTCCTGTTGTCACTAATAAAGATTTTTCTTGTAGTGAAATTCGTCAAAATGTGCATATGCTTTTGAATGCTAGACTCGTAGTATCATGTGAAGTTAATAGACAGTACAAATTAGATCTAACTTCTATCATCAAGATTCAAATGAAAATGTGTCTGTAGAGAACAAATTGGTGTTTTGATCTCATTAGGTAATAAGGATAAGAACAGTGGAGCCCAATTCTTAAAATGATAGGGAAAATCTTAATAGTAACAGTGTTCCCCACATCAAAAGTTAAAACCAGCAAATATGAATACAACTAATTGGATGACTTGCAAAGAACGTTAGAAACCATTTATGACTTAAAAAGCACATATTCAACTTTTTGCTTGTCTAAAAGATCATGCATTGCGAGGCCTAGAAGAGTACTCTAATTTTGGAGTGCCATGGCATTTTTTTTTTGTACATATACAATTTTTGTAGATC
>JAMWEH010002255.1:0-25684 GCA_024721245.1 Mitragyna speciosa
CACCTCACTTCTTGGGCTATTGCTTTGTCTTTCCTCTGGGCTTTTGTCATCAGTTCCTTAGGCCTCCTAATGGCATCATGGGCTTGAATATTCTGCTTCATCCACTGGATCTATAGCCCATATTTCTTCAGGGGTAAAGTATCTTGCCTTATGATAGTTTTAGTGACACCCAGAATGTTTTGACACAGCCTTTTGTAAAAATATGTGTGTTACTTTATTTTAGGGGACATTTTTTATTTTCAGGTGCCCAATTGTCAATTTTATTGTGTATATTACGTCCAATTTGTTACATCAGGGGCAAAAGTTGTCATTTCACCATGTAAATATTATTTTATTTTTATTTTATTCCTAAATATACAATTTACTATTTTATCATTATCTATAATTTTAATAATTTTTAGGAGTCATCTAGTATTTATTTGAAATTTTAGCATTTTAAGTTTAATGGCAACGTTTTTTCAATGCACTCTTTTTATGGAGAAATTTTAAGTGAAAATTTTATATATGCATTTTGAATACTCATAAATTTTCTGTAAAAATCTCATAATTTTCAGAGGTCGTTTAGTATTTATTTAATTTTTATCTTTTTGTTTATTAATGGCACGTTTCCCAATGCATTCTTTTATGAGAATTTTCTCAAGTGAATTTATTTATGCATAGCTCATATATTCATGAATTTCCCGTATAATTTCATGATTTTTTAGAAATTTTTAATATTTATTTTAATACTTTATTATTATTATTTGTCATTATTATTTTTCTATTAATCGCACATTTTAATGATATGTTAATTTTTAAATTTTTGCAGTAAATTTTATTTATTCGTTTTATAACTATAAATTTCAGTATTTTTCTCAGTAATTTTAGAGACCCCAATATTTTTATTTTATTTATTCTATTTCATTTTTTGTTTTCCTTTATTTTCCTCCTCAAAAAAAAAAAAAAAAAAAAAAAGAGTAGAGCAGGCTGCGTTTAGCAGCCTGCTGCTACTGTAGCAGTATGGCTGCTACCAGAACAGCCTCAAGGCCATACTTCCAATCATACCAATCACTCAACCACTCTTTGTTTAATCCCATCACACCCTCACTTGCACTCATGGTTTTAGCAGATTTTTGGGGATTTTACTTGCATTTTCACTCTTTTCTCTCTGCATCTTCTTCCCCTACAGACATCACACACGCACATTGACACACACATTCACACCTCCCTCACAGAAAACACTCACCTCACTCGCACTCACCTGCATACATACACACAGCACACCTGCACTCCCTCACTCTCATTTTGCACACAGTTTTTCACTCAATTGCACTCTTCCTCCCTGCACCTTCACCAGCACACGTTCACTCCTTCCCTCACAAAAACTTCACAACTCACAACAAACATCTTCCCACACTCTCCCTCACCACCAGATCACAGGCCATTTCAAACTCTCTGCAATACACTCACAGCCAAGCCACAACACACACAGAACACACACAATTTTCATCTGCACGACCTCACCTCACTCACACCTCACTTTCACCATCTCTCCCCCCCTGCACTTCCACAAACCAGACACGCACAACACACACACCTTGAATACACAATTCACTCCCCCTCTCCTTCTTCCCTGAGCACACAGACACAAACACAGCAGCACAATCACGCACAATACACACATTAGCACACACTTCACTCACTCTCTTGGCCTCCCCTTCCCCTCCACAAAACAGCACACAACATACACACACTTGCACTTTCATCACCTGCAAGCAGATCACACAGAGCACAGACACGGCACACACATTCACAATTGTATACACCTGCAAAACACACACACACGTACAATCACTCACACACGCGCAGCAGATACACATTCCCCTGCAAATTCATCCCAAAAACGCAGCATACACACCCCTGCAGCATTAGACACACCTGCACCTCACATCTCCCCCACTAAGCTCACACTGCACTCAATTCTCACGCCTCACTTCCACAAGTCACACACAGATCACTCACAGGCACAAACACCTCTCCCTTCTTCCCTCTCTCGGCCAAACATACACAAACACACACAGACATCAGCAATCACACAAACACACACTCATTCACACATAGCTCACCCACAAGCACACACATTGCACAAGCATTCAAACATACACCTGCACACACACGCACCTGCAAAAAAAAAAAAAAAAGAAGAAGAAGAAAAGGGCAACAACTACAATCAGCAACAACCGGCGCCTACTACCACCATTCCCACCACCGGCTACACCATTCCACCAGCCCCCCATCCCGAAATCAGGTAAATAAAATCACTAACTCACTCCCTTAGTTTCTACTAATTAGCATCAGTTGTTTGATTTATGATGTGGGATTTGGGATTTGTAGAATTGTAAATAGATTTTGAGAGAGAGAGAGAGAGAGAGAGAGAGAGAAGAGAATCGGACAGAGACCGGCGAAGAGAGATAGGTAGCAGAGGAAATCGGGGGTTCGGGGAGGAAGAAGAGAGAAAAAGAAAGAAGAGAGAAAAGAAGGAAGAAAGAAAAAAGAAAAAAAAAAGAAAGAAAAGAGAAAAAAGAGAAAAAGAAAATCGGGTAGAAGTAAAAAGAAAAAAAAAAAAGTTTTAGTGAAACTACGTCGTTTTGACGTAGTTTCACTCAAAACTACGTCGTTTTGGTTAGTTAGTTTTTTTTAATTTATTTTTAATTAATAATAGGTATTTATTTTATAGTCCTTATATTTTCATTAATGCTACTGTGGCCCTGGAAATATTTGACTTGTGCATTTAAATTTCTATTTATTGTAGATTGGACCCCCATAATTTAATTTTCTTTGCAATTAGGTCCCGATTAATTGCATTTAGGTCCCTCAACTTTTAGATAATTATAATTTTGCCCCCTACGTTTTTAATTTTTCATTTTGACCCCTATATTTTTCGGTAATTACATTTTGACCCCTGTAATTTTTCTGGAATTGCAATTTTACCCTCTGATATTTATGAAAATTGTAATTTTGCCTCCCAAGCTTGCTGTTATTATATTTTAGGCTTTAAATGTTGCTGAAAATTGTATTTTGGCCCTTATACATTGCTGGAAATTCTATTTTTGCCTTAGAATACTTGCTGGAATTTCATTTTGATCCCCCCAACCTTGCTGGAATTTTATTTAAGTCACTACTATTGCTGGAATTTTATTTTTTGTCCCCCAACCTTGCTGGAATTTTATTTAAGTCACTACTATTGCTGGAATTTTATTTTTTGTCCCCCAACCTTGCTGGAATTTTATTTAAGTCATTACTATTGCTGGAATTTTATTTTTTGTCCCCCAACCTTGCTGGAATTTTATTTAATTCATTATACTATTGCTGGAATTTTATTTTTTGTCTCCCCAACCTTGCTGGAATTTTATTTAAGTCATTATACTTGCTGGAATTTTATTTTTTGTCCCCCCAACCTTGCTGGAATTCTGTTTAGTTCACTATACTTGCTGGAATTTTAGTTTAAGTCCCTATACTTGTTGAAATCTTAGTTTTAAGCCCTAGATACTTGTTGGAATTTTATTCTAAGTCCCTAATTTGTTCGAAATCGACATTTTATGCTCAATTTTTAAGTATTTCATATTTTATACTTTAAATAGTGGTACCTTGACATGTTTGTTGATTTTCTTAGCAATTTATACCGGGTTTACGAATGGGAGGTACCTCGATTACCCTTTTATTTCTCTTTATGTGCTTCTACGTGTTGCTACGTGTTTTTCTATATGTTTTTTTTTATCTCCTTTTGCTTATAATTTTTATACATATGTGAGTGTTTATTTAGTTATGCCATGTTATTTATTAGAAATTTATTTTTGATTATTCAAAGAAATGTAATAGATAGGTAATATTCTATTGAGCAAAAATTCTGTATTTAGATAGTTAATGTAGTAGATAGTGTATATCTAGTTAACAAAAATTAAATTTTGTATTTTAGATAGAAAGTGTAATAGATAGGTTAGATAGGATATCTTTTATTCTTTTTCTATTTTTAGATTGTAATTAGGTTATTCTCCGGTGTAATAGTTAGGGCTTTGTGTGCTATGTGCTTATGTGTTTTATTCGCTTTCTCTAGGACTTTGCATTTAGAATATCATGTTTATGTGCTATATGCTCTTATGTGCTATTATGTGCTTTTATGTGATTATTGTTTTAATACATGCTTTATTTACTTGCTTTATTATCCTGTATGTGTATCGTTGCCACACTAGTCCAATGCTAGTTGTGGTTAATTCCGGTTTCTTCGCTAGTCCAACGCTAGCGGAGAACTTATAGAAAATAGGCTAGTCCAATGCTAAGCCTTTAGGTCATTTTAGCATTAGGAACATTTTTCGTATGCATTTCATGACATTTCACACACATTTTATCTTTTTAGACTTTTTCCATTTTCTATGAGTTTTTTATATACTTTATAACTTATTACTTATTTTAACATCTATTTGGTGCATAACATTTAGATTCCACTACACATAGAATTTTAGGTCATTTGCGTGATTTCGACTAAGAAATAGTCATCTACTCACGTGGGAAGCGATGGCGTACATGTCGTTCCCCCCCTCCGTGAGTAGAAACAGATAGTCACGAGTCTATTAGTCCCCCGTACCCGTTATGTTGCATCCCTACTTCTCTTTGATTCACTTACTATCTATATTACTATTTTCCTTTTCTTTTGCATTCCATTTCGCATCTATACTCGTGACTCCATCGAGGTCTAGATTCGGGTTTCGCAATTAATGCGATAATTCCGACCAAACCTCAATGGAACATTTTGTCCCTTAACGATATTCATTTTAGGACTAGATTTGCATTCATATAGTTGCATCCAAATGTGATAAAATCTTAGGGTTATATTAGGAAAATTTAGACTAAACCTCGCAACTAGTTTCGGCTAGGTTGAAAGGGTGCCTTAGGCGCGAAGCCTTTGCCTTCCCTTTCTTCAACTGTGACTCCCGAACCTTTTTCTCTTGTTTTCAAAGATCTGGAGTCGTCTAAAAGGGTTTTTCTTGTTTTTCCTATATTTTTCCAAAAAATCATTTTTCAAAATAAATCATTCCAAATTTTTACCTTTCACAAAATATTTTTGGTGACTTGGTACACCAAAACTCAATACCAAGTGGCGACTCCATTTTTCCTAAAAACCCTTTTTAGACTATTTTTTTGGGCCCAAAAACCGTCGCATTTTCAAAGTCCCATTTTAGGCCCTTTTTCTTTTGTTTTTCAAAATAAAGTATTTGTTTGTCACATTTTATCGAATTATCTTTTACAAAGCATTTTTCTAAAAATCATTTTTTTACAAAAATTTATACACTTCTTTTTTTCCAATAAAATAAACACAACCACATTTAACACTTCCTTTTCTTTTTTCCAAACATCTAACACTCATTTATTATCCCTTCGAAAAATGGGGCGCGACAGCTGGCGACTCCACTGGGGATTCACTAGTGAGTCCGAGCACTAGGTTTAGTCATTTTATTCTTTTTCTAAACCTTTCATTTTATTGCATTTGGATGCTTAGGATTGCATTTCTATTTTTCTAGGTTTTTAGGTTTTTCTTTTGCATCTTGCATTTCCCGTCTCTCGGCTACTTATGTGATGTATGTATGATTTATTTACTTGTTACTGCTTTATTCGACCGCGCTTGCATTTGGGGAAGGGGTCAATCACCCTTAGAGCCCACACGTGTTATTGTTACATTCCTTCCTCTCATAAGGAGCACTTCATACGTGCATTCGATGTTTTTACCCTTTTTCTCTTTTTGGTGGTTGTCACCCACCCATCCCAGTTAGGAATAGGATTGATCTACTTAGGCATGTGCGCGGGGCACGATGTGCACGTAATCATGTTTGGGAGATCACCCGAACTCTCGGCTTGAGTCCACAAGTCTAGAGATTTGGGCTTTAAAAACAGATCCACTTGGACACGTGGCCGGGGCACGATGTGCACGTAGCAGTGTCTGGGGGATCACTCGAGCCACCGACAAAAGGATTTGGAATTGATGACCCTTATCCTTAAGTCTGAAGGCTTGGGAACCGACAGCTTAATTGAGTCTAGATGCATTAGCGAGCCCAACCTCATGCATCCATGTAGAATAACCTAGAATAGAGTCAACCTTACCCCAACAGGTACACTAGGCACGAGAGGAGGGAATCCACCCCTCTTTATTTATCTTTTTCTGTTATGCTGTTTATTGCTATTTGCTTTATCAATGTGTTATGTGATATTGTTGAAAACTAACGCATTTTCTTTCGTTTCGATTGCATTCATAAACCGTAGAATAAAGAGCCCTGGCATGGTGCTCTTATAAGAAATTAACCCGTTTTTGGCATGTTCATATTTCCCATCTTACAAGTTCGTTTCTTTCGAAAAATAAATATATAGTATCTCCTAGTTTCTCACAAAAGTTTATTTTGTAAACCCAAAATACCCAAGAATTCAATAATGAAAATTTTTAACTTTCAAAAAAAAAAAAAAAAAGAATCTGATTTTTTGACTTGTATACACCATGTTTAAGTTTGCAAACCCGAACTTCTTTTTTAAAGACATTATTTTTCTATACATACCTATTTTGTAGCAAATACATAAATTTGAAATCAGTAATCTTTTGTACAGTTTGTGACCCATTTAAAAAAAAAATCATCATCATGCATAATTGTAGATAGGATTCTTTAATAATATCGTTTCGAGAGTTTCGTCTATTTTTGTTCTGCTTTAATAAACTGGCATCATGTATTAACCCTAGAAGGGGATGCCGCCTAGGGAACCCCATTTTTTAGAAATAAGCCAACCTTGTTTCCCGCGGGTATATAACCCTTTTATGGGAATTTCACGTTTAAATTTTTTGTAAAAACTCGAGAAGTAGGGCCTGTAGGTAAGGTATCTGATATGAGTGACATGCTTCAGATGGAAAGTCCGCGGCGTATCTACCAGATGTTGGCAGTCCCACCCGAAGTCCAGAAATGGCCAACCCTCATGTCCTCTAGTGAAATCAATCAAGTAGCAGTGTTCTTAGGACCAATTGGCGATTTTAAGGATATAGAGGCAGATGGACGTTTGGTGGAAGCTCTGGTTCACCTATGGGATCCCAGTTGCTCAGCATTCAGGATCGGGGATCGAGAGATGACTGTCACTATTGAAGAGGTGTCTGGTTTGCTAAATTTGACAACGAAACATACATCAATAGTGTTTCCAACTGCTTCAGGAAAGGCCGAATTTTGTCATTTTACTGGTTTAAAAGAATTTGTAATGCAAGGGTCGGATCAGAGTGTGGATGTAAAATTTCTGTTCGATCGGTTCGCAGCAAGAGATGGGTTCGACCGACACATGGAGGACTTCACATTCGCATCCAAGACGATATGGGAGCATAAGAGACCAATGGTGTACGGGTTCGTAATGGCCGGCATCTACCTTTTTCCCAGGAGAGACAAGAGGATAGGCTTCAAGACCACCAAGTTCATGACCGATCTATTCTTTGGTATTGGAGGCCAAAGAGTTTCTTATAGTACCAACGGTATTGGCAGACATATTTATTTCATGCACGAATTGTCAAAGAGGGGAAAATTTCTTTCACGGGTCAAACCGGATTCTGCATATATGGGCCATGGAACATTTCAAGAGGCGCTCACCTGTCCGTGATAGTTTGCCATTGGTCGGATATAACCGGATTGTCACTCACCATAAGAGGGTTGATAAGAACGACAGATCGATGAATTCATCCGAGTACTTGGATTTCTTGAAGACATTGCCAGATCAAAGAGTCAGATGGGTATTAGATTGGACCGATTGCCTCAAGCCAGCGTTACGTACAAAGTCATCGGACTTTATACCGTTGTTGGGGACTCAGGGCGTTGCTGCTTACACACCGAAAAGGTTCCTCAGACAGCTTGGACGTGTTCAGAGCCTGCCACCCATGCCCGAACTAGCCAATTTCACCATCAGTTTTGATAAAGGAATTTGTCCGAACCCTGTTCCAATGAAGACCCAAATCACTTCTGCTTGGGGCACATTATCCAATGATGACAACATTGCCTATGATCCGCAATCTAAGCAAATGGGTTTGGTCACTCCTCAATACAAAGATTGGTTTCAGAATCTCGAAGGGAATAGACCGCAAGCGGCACCGTCCGAGGAAGTGAGAAGATTGATGGCCATCATTGAAGCAAAAGATAAAGAGAACCTGCAATTGAAACAATCTGTGGAGCTGAACAAGCAAATGGCAGAACGAAACAAAGAGTTGTACGAGCAGTCAAGAGAGAAGCATCAAGAGTTAAAGAGGAAATGCAGTGAATTGTATGATGAAGCAGAACGCATGAAAAATCCCTACTTTAGAGAATCAAAAGATGTTGTGATAGATAGGCTAAAGAGGTTTAATGATCTTGTACACAGTCGTCTTCGAGATATGATGTAATCAAGTGCATTTTAAATTTTAGATCTATCAATGAAGATGGTCTTCTTTTTCTGATTCAAAAGTACAGGTTTGGTAAACAGGCCCTACTTCGACGGTGTTGCATCATGTTAGGCCTACCCTTGGCATAATAAGGGCACCCCCCTAAGACATGCATCCGGATCATTTATATACTTACTAATTTTGATCTTTTTCTTTTTCTTTGTGATAATAAAATTGACAGAGATAATGACGATAGGGCGACTAAACATTCCTTCTTTTGATGTATATTTCAGGTACTTGTAAAACATAGCTTCTTTTCACCGAAGCCCCATTCGTACGCGGTCCCGTACTAGACAGCTACATATAAACATGAGTGCCCCTACTGAATCATTTGAGGGACCTGCTGGAAATCAATCTTCAGAGTTAACAGCGTTGAGGGCTCAGATGGATGAAATGCTGGCCAAGATGAATAATATGACTCATGAAGTATCTTCTCATAGCCAAATTATTGCCCACTTCATTAGTAACATGAACAACAACGGCTCTACTTCTGCTGCGCCTGTCACTCGAGAACTTCTGCAATCTCAATCTGATGTGAGCGGAAATGCCCCGGATGCAAATAACAATGCCTCAACTGTTCCAGTACAAACCCCACTCCTTAATACCCAAAATACACAAATGCCTCCTCCACCCCCAAACACTCAAAACCCTCAAATGACCATTCCAATCCCACCCAGTCCTAGACACACCCAAAATACTCTGAACCAACCTCAATACCCCCAACAAGCCAACCATTTCCCTGTGAACACTCAACCACCACTAACCCTCAACACACATCAGTTCGTGCTAGACCCAGGGTATCAAGTAGGAGTGGATGTGGAGCCGTATAACAGGGATGAAAATCCAGGCATGACAGAAAAAGCCTTGTTGCGAAGATTGGAGAGGTTCGATGATTTCATCAAAGAGAGCCAGGGATTAGATCGATACGGCGGTTTGAATTACGATGATTTCTGTATGTTCCCTGATACTCAACTGCCTCCAAAGTTCAAGGTGCCAGAATTTTCTAAATACAACGGTGCTGGCGACCCTGTTGTGCACCTTAAGATGTTCTGCAACAAGTTGGGCAAGCCGACCGGGGATGAGAAATTGCCGATGAGGCTATTTGGAGAGAGTTTGGAGAAGGATGCATTAGAATGGTATTTGAAGTTGGATTTTTCAAAGATCCGAAACTGGACCGACCTCTCCCGAGCATTTATCAAACAGTATGAGTTTAACTGTGATTTGGTGCCGGATAGATTCTCACTGGTAGAATTGAAGAAAAAGCCCTCAGAAAGTTATGTATCTTATGGGCAGCGTTGGCGGAGTGTGGCAGCTAAAGTAAATCCGCCAATTGATGAGAACGAAATGGTAAAATTATTTATCGATGCCCAAGACCCGCCTTACTACCAGGCCATCGTAGGCTCAATTGGAAAGACTTTCGCCCAGGTTATTGAAGCAAGCAGAAGCTATTGAGAGAGGGGTGAAGAAGGGAAAGGTAGTAGACATGGCTGCTGTGAAATTGCAAGTTGAATCGTTGCAAAATGGCAATAATCTGAAGAAAGCAGTTGGGAAAAAGCCGAGAAAAGAGAAGAAGAAATATCTTTTGTGATAAACCAAGGCCCAAATTTCAACCCCAGGTTCCAAAACAAGCCAAATTACCATTCTCAATACCCACGATTCCCCCATTTGGCACATCCCTCACCCGCTTACCCCTAGTACCCTCAACCTGTTTTCAATACCCAAACCCAACCAGTAAATGTCCAGCCATTTTATCCAAACACTCAACCCATGTTTCAAAACCTCGACCCACACAAAATAACTCTCGCCCACCCATGCAAAACCGCCCGAGACCTATTTACCCTAACAACTATACCCCACCCAATCAGCCTCCAAATACAGCCGGTCCAGCCAATCCTCCACAAAGACGGCCTAGGGCTTTCACTCCCCTTGGTCGCCCTTTAGACCAGATATATGACCAACTGAGAGCAGCGGGCAAAATTGGCACCATACCTCAGAAAACTTTTCCTAACGGGTTACCCCATGACTATGATCATCAAGCCATCTGTGCTTACCATTCGGGAAGTCGTGGGCACCCCACAGCTAACTGTTGGGCTTTGAAGCACAAAATCCAGGATATGATTGACGATGGAGAGATAGTATTGAGAAGAGGGAGAGGGCAGGCCCCAAATGTGGATAACAATCCTTTGCCTCAGCACGGGTCTACTGTTGGAATGATTACTTCAGATGAAATACTTGGTGACCCTTCTGAAATGATAGTTGCGATTGAAGAGACAGTGGGTGCTACTGATGGAGATGACAGGCGAGCTAGAATGATGATGTCGAGAAAGGAATTCATGAGTCAGCACATGGATGACATTGTCACTGGAAAGTTGGCATCACCTGTAATCCAACCAAAAGAGCCGGTTATGTTAAAAGAAACCTTGTCTGCTGCCAACTCATCAGTCCAGCCATTTGTCCTAGATGTTGTGCCGTTTGAGTTAGAGGTTCCAGAACCAGAAATCGTTGATGTGCCTGAACAAATGCTCGTTGAGATTTGCAGAGGGTTCCATGGAATTACGAAGATTCTGAATTGAATAATGATGTCTCCGCAATTCTGAGATCGGGGAGAGTGATGGTAGAACTCAGAGATTGTTGTACCAGCAAAAGGAAAAGAGAGCACACTACCCCCTAAACAGCCAGTTGATGAGAAGGAAGCGGAAGAATTCTTGAAGATTTTGAAAAAGAGTGAGTACAAGGTGGTGGAACAATTGAGCCGCATGCCAGCACAAATTTCAATTCTAAATCTTTTGTTGACATCTGAGCTGCACCGAGAGGCTCTTTTAAAAGTTTTGAATGAGTCTCATGTTCCCACGGACATTCCCACTGAGAAGCTAGCCGGGATAGTAGGGAATGTTTTGGCATCTAATCAGATCGCCTTTTCTGAAGATGAATTGACTCCTGAAGGGAAGGGGCATAACAAGGCTCTGTACATTTCTGTGAGGTGCAATGGAAGATACTTGCCTAGAGTTTTGATTGACAACGGATCTGCACTGAACATCTGCCCATGGAACACTCTACAAAAGCTAGGATATTCACGGTCACAAGTTCGCCAATCACTGACCGTTGTTAGAGGGTTCGATGGCTCAAGGAAGGAGACTATAGGAGAAGTTGATTTAGTGCTCGAAATGGGTCCAGCTCAATATCAGGTTACCTGCCAGGTCATGGATTTTTCCGGTATATACAATGTTTTGTTAGGGCGGCCGTGGATTCATTCTTCCGGATCAGTACCGTCATCTCTGCATCAAATGGTAAAATTCATTATGGACGATAGACTGATTACTATTTTTGCTGAGGATGATTGCACTATGGTGGTGAATCGGGGGCCTGCTGAAAAGGCAAAGGACGAGCCATCACTTGATCGGGGATTTCGTGCTTCAGATATTGTATCTGTCAACTGGATTCCGGAAGGAAAGCCACCTGTGGAGCCCTTATTGCCTAATGCGAGTATCATGATAGCTAAGGAACTGATCAGGGCAGACTACCAGCCAGGAAAGGGTATTGGAAAGATGCTGCAGGGAATTACAGAACCTATTCAACTAAGGGAACAGAAAAATACCTTTGGGCTTGGTTTTCACCCAACAGGTAAGGATTTGAAGGAGATGAAGGAGAGAAGAGGGCTGAAAAGGAAGGAAGGCAGGTCTCACTCTATGTCCCTCCATTGTATCACAGTTTTTCAAGGGCATCCAAGGTTGTTATTTCTGAAATATGCGATGGGGATTCTGATATTGAAGAAGGGATGAGCCGTCTTTTTATTGGAATGACTGGTACAGAAGAATCGTCTGATGCTACTGACTTTGAGGAAATCGAGAAAGAGTCATTGAACAATTGGACATCTGATTATCTCCCTGTTCGGAGGGAGTTTCGGTAAATTTGGATTGTCTTTTGTTCAAAATTCATTTTTAGATGGAGCCCTGAAATGAATTACTTTCTCAAAGTTTGTTTTAGTGTTAGGCTCTGACTTTATCGCATTAGCTTTTGAAAGAAACTATTCTCAATTTCTTTTGTTATATCGAGAAAGTTTTTTTGTCTAAATATTGAAATGCTATTTATCTTTTCTCAAAGGCTAATGCTAGCTTATGATTGTAAACATCTTCTTTTGAAAATGCAAGCTTTCATTCAATAAATGAAGTTGTCTATTTGTGTTTATTTATTTATGTTTGCATATTTTGTTTCATTTTCAGATGGCCGAAAATAACTGTCTATGATCCTTTGGATGTCACTTTGTTTGAAACTGACAAGTTCAACTTCGATATCTCTCTAAATTCTGAAATAATGCAAACCGTTAATGAGAGTGAGAGCGATATCGAAGAAGATTATGACTCTGTATTTAAGAATCTGGAACAATACGAAGAAAAACCTAAGCCTAACTTGGAAGAAACAGAAACTTATCAATATTGGCACTGAGACAGAAGTTAAAGAAGTTAAAATCAGTGTTCATTTGAACAAGAGGCAAAGAAAAGAGATGATTGAATTTTTGACACTGTTCCAGGATGTGTTCGCATGGTCCTATGATGATATGCCTGGAGTTCTCCACAGGACTATAGTAGTTCATAGATTGCCCACAGATCCAAACTTTCCTCCAGTAAAACAGAAACCTCGTAAATTCAAACCTGAAATGAGCCTCAAAATCAAAGAACAGATAGTCAAGCAATTCAATGCCCAAATCATCATTGTCTCTCACTATCCCATTTGGCTATCAAATATGGTTCCGGTTCCCAAAAAGTCTGGTGAAGTGCGAGTATGTGTAGATTACCGAGATTTAAACAAAGCCAGTCCAAAGGATGACTTTCCCTTTGCCTAACATTCACATCCTGTTGGACAATACTGCTGGGCATGAAATGGATTCATTTATTGATTGTTTCGCTGGATATCATCAACTTCTGGTCGCAGAGGAAGACAGGGAAAAGACGGCATTCATGACTCCGTGGGGAATATTCTGTTACAGAGTTATGCCCTTTGGATTGAAAAATGCTGGGGCCACCTATCAAAGGACTATGACTACACTGTTTCATGACATGATACACAAGGAGATAGAAGTTTACGTGGATGACATTATAGTCAAGTCCAAAAGAGCGGAGAACCATTTGGGAGATTTGAGAAAGCTGTTTGAAAGATTAAGAAGGTATAATCTGAAACTGAATCCTGCAAAATGTGCTTTCGGGTCTCCTGCTGGCAAGTTACTAGGTTTCATTGTTAGTAAGAAGGGTATTGAAGTAGATCCTGCCAAGATAAAGGCCATACGAGAAATGCCAGTACCAAAGACGCAGAAAGATGTGAAGAGTTTTCTGGGGAAGCTTAATTTCATTGGCAGATTTATTGCTCAGTTGACTCTCACTTGTGAACCCTTGTTCAAGTTGTTAAGAAAAAATACCCCAATGAAGTGGAATGGAGATTGTCAGCGGACTTTTGACAAAATCAAAGATTATCTGTTGAATCCTCCTGTGTTAGTACCGCCGAAACCAGGTCGGCCACTTATCATGTACCTCTCAGTGTTGGATGGAGCCATGGGTTGTGTTCTCGGTCAGCATGACGATTCAGGCAAAAAGGAACAGG
The DNA here is from genome assembly GCA_024721245.1 of Mitragyna speciosa. Taxonomy (NCBI): domain Eukaryota; kingdom Viridiplantae; phylum Streptophyta; class Magnoliopsida; order Gentianales; family Rubiaceae; genus Mitragyna; species Mitragyna speciosa. Next base: position 14,054 of record JAMWEH010002255.1, read on the forward strand.
CAATCTATTATCTGAGCAAGAAATTTACAGTCTATGAGGCGAATTATTCATTCTTGGAAAGATTGTGTTGTGCATTGGCTTGGACTGCTAAAAAATTGAGACATTATCTCCTTGATCATACCACCTATCTTATATCTCGATCTGACCCGTTGAGGTATTTGCTTGAGAAACCAATGCTTACTGGACGCATGGCTAAGTGGCAAATGATTCTCAGTGAATTTGATATTGTGTTCACAACTCAAAAGGCAGTCAAGGGCCAAGTAATTGCCGATCACTTGGCAGAGAACCCTTTGCAAGATGATTACGAGCCATTGAATACTTATTTCCCTGATGAAGAAATTTTGTTTGTGGGGACAGCTGAGGATATTAATGAGGAATCTTCAGGATGGCGATTGTTCTTTGATGGTGCTTCAAACTCTTTTGGAGCTGGAATTGGGGCAGTCCTAGTGTCACCTCGAAGGAAAACATTACCCTGCTACTGCCAAACTGAAATTTGCTTGCACTAATAACATGGCAGAGTACGAAAGCTTGCATTCTTGGTTTGAAAATGGCGTTGGATATGGACATCAAGGATTTGACAGCATTCAGTGATTCTGATTTACTAGTCCACCAAACATTGGGAAAATGGATGACTCGGGATTCCAAAATAATTCCATATCATTGTTGTTTGCTCACTTTGGCTCGACAGTTCAGAACTTTGGAATTCATGCATATCGCGCGTACCCGAAATGTCTTTGCAGATGCCTTGGCAACTTTGTCTTCCATGATCTCTCACCCTGATGGTACTGTAATTGAACCCATTTTCGTTAAGATTCAAGAGGAACCAGCGCACTGTCTGCGCATTGATCAAGAGGCTGATGGCCTTCCTTGGTTTCATGATCTGAAAGAATATTTGAAAAATAGATTTTATCCTCCGGGTGCCAATACTGCGGCTAAGAATTTTCTTCGAAGGATGTCTATGAGATTTTTTCTGAACGGAGAAGTCCTGTATAAAAGGTCAAGTGATTTGGGTTTGTTGAGATGCGTTGACGAGAAGGAAGCCGAATATTTGATGAAGGAGATCCACAGTGGCGTATGTGGGCCGCATATGAACGGGCACTTATTGGCAAAGAAAATCATGAGGACGGGATATTTCTGGCTTACCATGGAGCATGACTGTGTTGAGTTCGTCAGAAAATGTGTTAAATGTCAATTACATGGCGATGTGATACACGCACCTCCTTCGGAGCTCCACAGTATGACTGCTCCTTGGCCTTGTTCAATGTGGGGAATGGATGTGATTGGAATTATCGATCCTCCTGCTTCAAATGGTCATCGATTTATCCTGGTGGCGATAGAGTACTTCACTAAATGGGTCGAAGCTGAGTCTTACAGGCACGTGACTAAGAAAGTGGTAGCTGATTTTCTGAGAAATCACATTATCTGTCGTTTTGGAATACCAGAGACATTGATTACGGATAACGCGAAGAATCTCAACAATGACGTGGTAGATGGGTTGTGTGAGCAGTTCAAGATCAAGCATCGAAACTCTGCCATTTATAGACCTCAGATGAATGGAGCTGTAGAGGCTGCCAATAAGAATTTGAAAAAGATCATCCGGAAGATGACTGACACGCATCGAGATTGGCATGAGAAGTTGCCTTATGCATTGTTGGCATACAGAACTGCTATAAGAACTTCTACTGGGGCGACCCCATATTCCCTTATGTACGGGATGGAAGCAGTATTGCCAGCGGAAGTTGAGATTCCTTCTCTGCGTATATTGATGGAAGCTCAATTAGAGGAAGCTGAATGGGTCAAGGAACGTCATGAGCAGTTGGCATTGATTGATGAAAAGCGATTGAATGCTATTTGCCATGGGCAGTGTTACCAAAGGCGAATGGCCCGTGCCTATCAGAAGAAGGTCAAACCCCGTCAATTTGAAATAGGAGACAAAGTTCTGAAACGAATCCTTCCAATCCAGGAGGAGGCAAAGGGAAAATTCGCTCCAAATTGGCAAGGTCCATTCATTGTCAAGAAAGTGTTATCAAGGAGGGGGCCTTGTCCTGGCCGAAATGGATGGTCAGGTCTTTCCCCAAATCATTAATTCAGACATGGTAAAAAGGTTCTATATTTGATTTCGTAAATTTTCTTTCAAATAATTTTTATTGCAAGAAGAAGATGGGCTAAAGGCGGGCCTTCTTTCTTTTCCATAAAACAATTCTTTACCCTCGTTCTCCCCTTTGAGCTTTCAGAATTTATAATTTCGTTTGGCAACCCACTTGAAGGTCGCATCCCACACCCAGATAACTTTTTGCACTAAATTTATCCCACATTTGAAGCAAATTCTTTGTCTTGATTTTTATCCCATACTGGGGCAAAAAAAAAAAAAAAACTGAAACTGAGGCAAATCTTGTTTGGGAAAGGGAAGGAGAGCCCCAAAAGCGGATGACAATGTTAGAATAGAGTTTCTTAAGGAAAAACAATTGGTCAATATTGGGATAAAACTTTTGCAAGTGCGACCTCAAGACAAATCAGCTCCCTCTCAAAGTCTGCTTTCCAACCTTAACATTTCTGACACCTCACCTGACCTCATTACAAAAGCCGAGAATGTTACCGACCTCCATCTTTATCTTGCAATAATTTTTAGAACGGAAATTTGCAAATCAAAAGGGCATATGATGTTAATATATCTATCCCGAATCATCAAGGGAAGATTGTCTTACTGATGCCAAATTTCTGAATACTAGTCTGTTTTAATGATAAGGGAAAGATTGTCCAGAACTTGAATGTCGTTTGCTTTCATCCTACACAACAAAGGTGAAAACCCGAAAGGGCGCCTCCGAAAAAAAAAAAAAAAAAGAGAAAAAAAAGGAAGAAAAAGGGGGTGGGGGACACCACAGTGAAAACCCGAAAGGGCGCTGTGGTTGGGAATTGCAGTTAAAGGCTAGTCAGTGAAGAAGTCAGGATACAGGCATTGGATTTGAATTCTTCAAAAGCTGGTGACTACAGTTACTTGAGGTTTTTTCTTCAGCATTGATCGTCTGGTAACTTTCAGAGTTCGAACAAGACGACATCTAAAGGATCATAATGGCAGATGTTTCAGAGCTATCCCCTGAAAATTCATTTCTCCAATCAAGCGTAACGGTTTCTATTTAGTATTTATTTATTTATTTTCTGTCATTAGGAGTTGCATGTACTTTATTTATTTAATAATAATTAAAAAAAAAGAGAGAGAGAAAATGTGTTCGTACATTACTGCATTTGAAATATTTTAATAAATTCATATTTTTGAAATTTTGACGTTTGTTTTATGGGAATAAAAGACAAGGACAATCCTAAAGTTATCGAAAATCAGAAGTATACACCGATTGAGCAATTGCTCGGAATACTGGAGCTAAGCCGCAAATCAGAATTTATTGAATACGAAGAACTTGCAGGACTTGAAAGCAAGAAGTTGTATCAAAGATTCAAAAGGGCAATACTCATGTTTATATGTACCAGTTGAGTGAAGGGATTGTCAGGTGGTGGCATCATTTTTGACAATTATATCTGATTGAGAAAATTTTGATTTTTCAAAGTTAATTCTGATGCTTTGAGTTTAAAACAAAATGTTGTAGAAGATTGATTTTAAACTGGGGCAAATTTTTGAAAAAATTTTGATTTTTCAAAGTTTATTCCGATGCTTTGAGTTTAAAGCAAAATGTTGCGAAAGATTGATTACACTGGGGCAAATTTTTGAAAAAATTTTGATTTTTCAAAGTTTATTCCGATGCTTTGAGTTTAAAGCAAAATGTTGCGAAAGATTGATTACACTGGGGCAAATTTTTTGAGAAAAATTTGATTCTTCGAAGTTGATTATGATGTTTGAGCTTAAGCAAAAATTGATTTGCATTGGGACAAGTTTGAAAAGAAGACAACAAATTGATTTCATTTGATTTATATCGGGATAAATTTTTCTAAAAAAAAAAAAAAAAGAGAGAAAAAAAGAAAAGAAAAAAAAAGAGAAGAAGAAAAAAAGAATTTGAAAAAAGTTGATTGCAAGTGGATTTTCATCTTACACCAGTCTTAAATTTGAAAGACATGATTTCGGATTTATTTGATTCCATACACTCGGGCAAAAATTTTTAAGAAAATTTTTGACAGTTTTGTTGATTTGGACGTTACATTTGACAATTGTTTTAAGTTTATTATGTCATTCACCAACCTTGGCAGCCCAAGGTCATGCATCCGCTCAGCAGCCTGGTCGGCATCTTTTCTTTATGTTTCCAAGTCTGGCAGCCCAGACCTTGCATTATATGACTCCTGGCAGCCCAGGGTCATTTATTTCCGTTTTAAGTTGGCAGCTCAACTTTGCATTCATCAACCTTGGCAGCCCAAGGTCATGCATCCGTCCAGCAGCCTGGTCAGCATCTTTTATTTATGTTTCCAAGTCTGGCAACCCAGACCTTGCATTTTATGACTCCTGGCAGCCCAGGATCATTTATTTCCGCTTTAAGTTGGCAGCCCAACTTTGCATTCATCAACCTTGGCAGCCCAAGGTCATGCATCCGTCCAGCAGCCTGGTCGGCATTTATATTTATGTTTCCAAGTCTGGCAACCCAGACCTTGCATTTTATGACTCCTGGCAGCCCAGGATCATTTATTTCCGTTTTAAGTTGGCAGCCCAACTTTTGCATTCATCAACCTTGGCAGCCCAAGGTCATGCATCCGTCCAGCAGCCTGGTCGGCATCTTTTATTTATGTTTCCAAGTCTGGCAACCCAGACCTTGCATTTTATGACTCCTGGCAGCCCAGGATCATTTATTTCCGTTTTAAGTTGGCAGCCCAACTTTGCATTCATCAACCTTGGCAGCCCAAGGTCATGCATCCGTTCAGCAGCCTGGTCGGCATCTTTTATTTATGTTTCCAAGTCTGGCAACCCAGACCTTCCATTTTATGACTCCTGGCAGCCCAGGATCATTTATTTCCGTTTTAAGTTGGCAGCCCAACTTTGCATTCATCAACCTTGGCAGCCCAAGGTCATGCATCCGTCCAGCAGCCTGGTCGGCATCTCTTATTTATGTTTCCAAGTCTGGCAGCCCAGACCTTGCATTTTATGACTCCTGGCAGCCCAGGATCATTTATTTCCGTTTTAAGTTGGCAGCCCAACTTTGCATTCATCAACCTTGGCAGCCCAAGGTCATGCATCCGTCCAGCAGCCTGGTCGGCATCTTTTATTTATGTTTCCAAGTCTGGCAACCCAGACCTTCCATTTTATGACTCCTGGCAGCCCAGGGTCATTTATTTCCGTTTTAAGTTGGCAGCCCAACTTTGCATTCATCAACCTTGGCAGCCCAAGGTCATGCATCCGTCCAGCAGCCTGATCGGCATCTCTTATTTATGTTTCCAAGTCTGGCAACCCAGACCTTCCATTTTATGACTCCTGGCAGCCCAGGGTCATTTATTTCCGTTTTAAGTTGGCAGCCCAACTTTGCATTCATCAACCTTGGCAGCCCAAGGTCATGCATCCGTCCAGCAGCCTGGTCGGCATCTCTTATTTATGTTTCCAAGTCTGGCAGCCCAGACCTTGCATTTTATGACTCCTGGCAGCCCAGGATCATTTATTTCCGTTTTAAGTTGGCAGCCCAACTTTGCATTCATCAACCTTGGCAGCTCAAGGTCATGCATCCGTCCAGCAGCCTGGTCGGCATTTGTTTATTTACATTTTTAAGTTGGGTAATCCAGACATTGCATCTAACTCATCAATATTAATTTTTGTTCAGCAGATTGGAATTATTTTGTTTTTGTCTATTAGTTTAAGCACTTTATTAGGTTTTGTAGTTTTTATCGCTTTAGGTTATCTTTGATCAGCAGTTTGAATGTGACATTTTCGTCTTTATTTTTGAAAAAAAAAATCAAAAAAAAAAAAATCAATCAAAATCGAAGAATCAAATTCTTGTATTATTAACTACATTTTGTATTCATAGTTCATCATTTCGAACTACGTTCTGACCTGATTCCCTTGTGCAGGATACGTAGGCAGCTCTTGGAGAGTTCGGTCATTTTCTCACTCTTTCATTTGTTTACATTCTTACATCTGGTATGTTTAGATATTTATCTTTGCTTTAGTGTTTAAGTGAGTCAAAATTTGGTTTTGTCTACGTCTTTGTCTGGAACCTCTTTGAGCTTCCAACAAAGAGGGGCAAGCTGTAGACACCAAATTTTGACACACCTTTTGTAAAAATATGTGTGTTGCTTTATTTTAGGGGACATTTTTTATTTTTCAGGGGCCAATTGTAATTTTTGTGTATATTACGTCCAATTTGTTACATTAGGGGCAAAATTGTCATTTCACCATGTAAATATTATTTTATTTTTATTTTATTTCCTAAATATACAATTTTACTATTTTTATCATTATCTATAATTTTAATAATTTTTAGGAGTCATCTAGTATTTATTTGAAATTTTAGCATTTTAAGTTTAATGGCACGTTTTTCAATGCACTCTTTTTTATGAGAATTTTTAAGTGAAAAATTTTATATATGCATTTTTGAATACTCATAAATTTTCTGTAAAAATCTCATAATTTTCAGAGGTCGTTTAGTATTTATTTAATTTTTATCTTTTTGTTTATTAATGGCACGTTTCCCAATGCATTCTTTTTATGAGAATTTTCTCAAGTGAATTTATTTATGCATAGCTCATATATTCATGAATTTCCCGTATAAATTTCATGATTTTTTTAGAAATTTTTAATATTTATTTTAATACTTTATTATTATTATTTGTCATTATTATTTTTCTATTAATCGCACATTTTAATGATATGTTAATTTTTAAATTTTTGCAGTAAATTTTATTTATTCGTTTTATAACTATAAATTTCAGTATTTTTCTCAGTAATTTTAGAGACCCCAATATTTTTATTTTTATTTTATTCTATTTCATTTTTTGTTTTCCTTTATTTTCCTCCTCAAAAAAAAAAAAAAAAAAAAAAAGAGTAGAGCAGGCTGCGTTTAGCAGCCTGCTGCTACTGTAGCAGTATGGCTGCTACCAGAACAGCCTCAAGGCCATACTTCCAATCATACCAATCACTCAACCACTCTTTGTTTAATCCCATCACACCCTCACTTGCACTCATGGTTTTAGCAGATTTTTGGGGATTTTACTTGCATTTTCACTCTTTTCTCTCTGCATCTTCTTCCCCTACAGACATCACACACGCACATTGACACACACATTCACACCTCCCTCACAGAAAACACTCACCTCACTCGCACTCACCTGCATACATACACACAGCACACCTGCACTCCCTCACTCTCATTTTGCACACAGTTTTTCACTCAATTGCACTCTTCCTCCCTGCACCTTCACCAGCACACGTTCACTCCTTCCCTCACAAAAACTTCACAACTCACAACAAACATCTTCCCACACTCTCCCTCACCACCAGATCACAGGCCATTTCAAACTCTCTGCAATACACTCACAGCCAAGCCACAACACACACAGAACACACACAATTTTCATCTGCACGACCTCACCTCACTCACACCTCACTTTCACCATCTCTCCCCCCCTGCACTTCCACAAACCAGACACGCACAACACACACACCTTGAATACACAATTCACTCCCCCTCTCCTTCTTCCCTGAGCACACAGACACAAACACAGCAGCACAATCACGCACAATACACACATTAGCACACACTTCACTCACTCTCTTGGCCTCCCCTTCCCCTCCACAAAACAGCACACAACATACACACACTTGCACTTTCATCACCTGCAAGCAGATCACACAGAGCACAGACACGGCACACACATTCACAATTGCATACACCTGCAAAACACACACACACGTACAATCACTCACACACGCGCAGCAGATACACATTCCCCTGCAAATTCATCCCAAAAACGCAGCATACACACCCCTGCAGCATTAGACACACCTGCACCTCACATCTCCCCCACTAAGCTCACACTGCACTCAATTCTCACGCCTCACTTCCACAAGTCACACACAGATCACTCGCAGGCACAAACACCTCTCCCTTCTTCCCTCTCTCGGCCAAACATACACAAACACACACAGACATCAGCAATCACACAAACACACACTCATTCACGCATAGCTCACCCACAAGCACACACATTGCACAAGCATTCAAACATACACCTGCACACACACGCACCTGCAAAAAAAAAAAAAAAAAGAAGAAGAAGAAAAGGGCAACAACTACAATCAGCAACAACCGGCGCCTACTATCACCATTCCCACCACCGGCTACACCATTCCACCAGCCCCCCATCCCGAAATCAGGTAAATAAAATCACTAACTCACTCCCTTAGTTTCTACTAATTAGCATCAGTTGTTTGATTTATGATGTGGGATTTGGGATTTGTAGAATTGTAAATAGATTTTGAGAGAGAGAGAGAGAGAGAGAGAGAGAGAGAGAGAGAGAGAGAGAAAGAGAGAGAGAAGAGAACTCGGACAGAGACCGGCGAAGAGAGATAGGTAGCAGAGGAAATCGGGGGTTCGGGGAGGAAGAAGAGAGAAAAAGAAAGAAGAGAGAAAAGAAGGAAGAAAGAAAAGAGAAAAAAAAAAAGAAAGAAAAGAGAAAAAAAGAGAAAAAGAAAATCGGGTAGAAGTAAAAAAAAAAAAAAAAAAAAGTTTTAGTGAAACTACGTCGTTTTGACGTAGTTTCACTCAAACTACGTCGTTTTGGTTAGTTAGTTTTTTTAATTTATTTTTAATTAATAATAGGTATTTATTTTATAGTCCTTATATTTTCATTAATGCTACTGTGGCCCTGGAAATGTTTGACTTGTGCATTTAAATTTCTGTTTATTGTAGATTGACCCCCATAATTTAATTTTCTTTGCAATTAGGTCCCGATTAATTGCATTTAGGTCCCTCAACTTTTAGATAATTATAATTTTGCCCCCCTACGTTTTTAATTTTTCATTTTGACCCCTATATTTTTCGGTAATTACATTTTGACCCCTGTAATTTTTCTGGAATTGCAATTTTACCCTCTGATATTTATGAAAATTGCAATTTTGCCTCCCAAGCTTGCTGTTATTATATTTTAGGCTTTAAATGTTGCTGAAAATTGTATTTTGGCCCTTATACATTGCTGGAAATTCTATTTTTGCCTTAGAATACTTGCTGGAATTTCATTTTGATCCCCCCAACCTTGCTGGAATTTTATTTAAGTCACTACTATTGCTGGAATTTTATTTTTTGTCCCCCAACCTTGCTGGAATTTTATTTAAGTCATTACTATTGCTGGAATTTTATTTTTTGTCCCCCAACCTTGCTGGAATTTTATTTAATTCATTATACTATTGCTGAAATTTTATTTTTTGTCTCCCCAACCTTGCTGGAATTTTATTTAAGTCATTATACTTGCTGAAATTTTATTTTTTGTCCCCCCAACCTTGCTGGAATTCTGTTTAGTTCACTATACTTGCTGGAATTTTAGTTTAAGTCCCTATACTTGTTGAAATCTTAGTTTTAAGCCCTAGATACTTGTTGGAATTTTATTCTAAGTCCCTAATTTGTTCGAAATCGACATTTTATGCTCAATTTTTAAGTATTTCATATTTTATACTTTAAATAGTGGTACCTTGACATGTTTGTTGATTTTCTTAGCAATTTAGTACCGGGTTTACGAATGGGAGGTACCTCGATTACCCTTTTATTTCTCTTTATGTGCTTCTACGTATTGCTACGTGTTTTTCTATATGTTTTTTTTTATCTCCTTTTGCTTATAATTTTTATACATATGTGAGTGTTTATTTAGTTATGCCATGTTATTTATTAGAAATTATTTTTGATTATTCAAAGAAATGTAATAGATAGGTAATATTCTATTGAGCAAAAATTCTGTATTTAGATAGTTAATGTAGTAGATAGTGTATATCTAGTTAACAAAAATTAAATTTTGTATTTTAGATAGAAAGTGTAATAGATAGGTTAGATAGGATATCTTTTATTCTTTTTCTATTTTTAGATTGTAATTAGGTTATTCTCCGGTGTAATAGTTAGGGCTTTGTGTGCTATGTGCTTATTGTGTTTTATTTCGCTTCTCTAGGACTTTGCATTAGAATATCATGCTTATGTGCTATAGTGCTCTTATGTGCTATTATGTTGCTTTTATGTGATTATTGCTTTAATACATGCTTATTATTTACTTGCTTTATTATACTGTATGTGTATCGTCGTCACACTTAGTCCAACTGCTAGTTGTGGATTAATTCCGGTTTCTTCGCTAGTCCCAACGCTAGCGGAGAACTTATAGAAAATAGGGCTAGTCCCAATGCTAAGCCTTTAGGTCATTTTAGGCATTAGGAACATTTTTCGTGATGCATTTCATGACATTTCACACACATTTTATCTTTTTAGACTTTTTCCATTTTCTATGATTTTTATATATACTTTATAACTTATTACTATTTTAACATCTATTTGGTGCATAACATTTAGATTCCACTACACATAGAAATTTTAGGTCATTTGCGTGATTTCGACTAGAAATAGTCATCTACTCACGTGGGAAGCGATGGTCGTACATGTCGTTCCCCCCCTCCGTGAGTAGAAACAGTTAGTCACGAGTCTATTAGTCCCCCGTACCCGTTATGTTTGCATCCCTACTTTCTTTGTTCACTTACTATCTATACTACTATTTTCCTTTTCTTTGCATTCCATTTAGCATCTATACTCGTGACTTCCATCGAGGTCTAGACTCGGGTTTCGCAATTAATGCGATAATTCCGACCAAACCTCAATGGAATATTTGGTCCCTTAACGATATCCATTTTTAGGACTAGATTTGCATTCATATAGTTGCATCCAAATGTGATAAAATCTTAGGGTTATATTAGGAAAATTTAGACTAAACCTCGCAACTAGTTTCGGCTAGGTTGAAAGGGTGCCTTAGGCGCGAGCCTTTGCCTTCCCTTTCTTCAACTGTGACTCCCGAACCTTTTCCTCCTTGTTTTCAAAGATCCTGGAGTCGTCTAAAAGGAGTTTTCTTGTTTTTCCTTATTTTTCCAAAAACCATTTCTTTAAATAAAGTATTTGATTTTCTTACCTTTTATAAAATATTTTCGGGTGACTTGGTACACCAAAACTCAATACCAAGTGGCGACTCCTTTTTCACTAAAAAACCCTTTTTAGACTCTATTTTTCGGGCTCAAAAAATCGTCGCATTTTCAAAGTCCCATTTTAGGCCCTTTTTCTTTGTTGTTTTAAAAATAAAGTATTTGTTTGTCACATTTTATCGAATTATCTTTTACAAAGCATTTTTTCTAAATTATTTTTACAAAAATTTACACGCTTCTCTTTTTCCAATAAAATAAACACAACCACATTTAACACTTCCTTTTCTTTTTCCAAACATCTAACACTCATTTATTATCCCTTCGAAAAATGGGGCGCGACAATGTGCATTATGTAAGAAATAAATAATCACAAAATATTTTTACAACCTTATACTTACACGATGCATTTCAACTTCGTCTCCTTCTTTACTCGTAACATAAGCCTTCCGTTGTTCTGTTTCATGGTATTTCCACACTGCTCACTACTGGATGATATCAAGTATACAACATTTGGCTTCATCTCCAATCTACTTTCCCTACATCCATAA
>JAMWEH010002053.1:0-17327 GCA_024721245.1 Mitragyna speciosa
TTGGATACGACGATAGAATGTGGAAGATAAAGCTATAAACGTTTACGGTAGCCTTCAATCATTTTGGCCCTGGTCCTTGTGCTGAAGATCCAAGGTCAAAGAATTCTTTTGAATTATCTTATTGAAAATCTTGCATCTTAAATTTTTTTTCCCTTTTGGGAGTATATGCTCATCTAAATTTGTTGGCAGCAGCACAAGGTCTGGCTTAGATTATGCGCCATTTTGGCAAACAACAGGGATGATACATCGGAGATGTATGCAATTAGTGGAAATGCCAATCCAATCATTTTTAGTGATGGCAACTATTTCAAGGCTCCAAACGGTCCTGATGCCGAAACAAGTAAGTGAGATTTCGTGTGATGCCCGAAGTATCGACAAAAGGGCATCTTTGGATGCTATCTTGACTCTTTTACGGATCTAGCTTTGCATTGTTAGATACTGTTAATAGTCGATCCTTCACATCAGCTTGGCATATGGTGACTTCGTTAAAAGATCAAAGCTGTCCCTATGTGGGACCCTAAAATAGTTCCAGAGCTCCTAGGATTAATTGATTTAAATATATTTACGTCACAACTCTGACACCTAACACGCATGCTCTACAATCTGACATTGTTGATCTATATCTCCTAGGCTGTCAGCCCACTGGACACCTTATCATGGTTTTCTCTCTCTTCGCTGCTATATAAACCTTTCATTATTTCATTCACAAGGTACGCTCCCTATCTTTCCAAATAAACGTCTCGATCTACTCTTTTTAACAGGGTTATTGACTTAAGCATTAGAGGCACATTATGGGTACAAACCCCCATGTGTTTCTGACATTTATTGTGTTGCAGGTCCACTCAATCATCTAGGTCAGCTCTTCTAAGAAAGTTGTGAGTTTGGACACTTCATTTGGCACCGTCTGCGAGAATTGCATACTTTCCCATTTGAGTTATATACACGTGAGATTTTATTGAAGTCATGGCTCCAATGTGTGCACAAAAGAAGAAATGTATCCTTACAACCCAAAATCTAGAAGAAATGCAGCCTGTTGATAGTCAAGAAAGCTATCAGATCAAACGGGAAGAACAAGATGATTAGTCACCCTCGAACGAAGATGCCACTGCTAAGGTGGTCGAGTTCATTAAAGAAACCCTAGCATTTTTTAGCACCTAGGGAAATTTTCAAGAATAAAGGTAAAGAAAAGGCTGAATCGTTTCAACAATAAAGGTAAAGAAAAAGCTAAATCATCCAATCGCCAACCATATCATTCTCTTTCTTAGTTTTTCGATCATACATCAATGTCCAAATACTCAAAGAAGGTACTCCTAAGAAAGATGAAAAACACTCAAAAATAGGAAGCTTTTCTAAAGCTTTATTGAGTAATATGTGTTAGCAAAATAATGCTTAACTGCCTTTGAAGAAAGCTCCCTCTCCAAATAGCAATAACCGAGCTTCATTTTTCATACCTGAAATTGTTGATGATCCCCTACCTATTAATTTCAAGTTATTACTAAGTATTCCTTATTACGATGGCAAGGTGATTCCGAGGATTATATGCATGCTTTTAAATCATATTTTCACTTGTATCAAGTTTCAGATGCCGTAATATGCTGAGCTTTTCCCTATTACCTTATTGGGAATGCTTGTAAGTGTTTTTAGTCTCTACGGCTAAGTAGTATCAAGAATCTATGAGCAGATAGAAAAGTTCATTGCTTGCTTTTTATCTTCAAAGTTGCTTAGTAAGAAGTCGAATTTATTGATGAACATCAGGCAGCAGTCCCATGAGTCTCTCAGGAATTACCTAACTCGCTTTACCAATGAAAGCTTTCAAGCTCCTAATCCCGACGATCAATTTACCATGATTGCTTTTATCAATGGACCGTTTCCAAGTAGATTAACTACCTAATTCCAAAAGGAATACCTCGAGACCCTGGACGAGCTCTAGGTTAGCGTAGACTGTGGCATATAAGGAGAAGAGGCTAATATGTTGAAGAAAGAATTACAATCTTTCAAATCGAAGAAGAAAGACAAAAGAGGACGAAGTCAGAATGACGATCACAGTGCGGCAAGCCGAGGTGGTTGGGACAAACAAAATGCGTTCAACAAAATTAATAAGGGAAAATTGATTGTCTCCGACCAAGAATTGACACCCTTGAATGCAAACCGAACTTAGGTGCTTGTAGTGATGAAACAACAGAATCTAGGAAGACTAGCCCCTAAAATGACCGATAAAAAGGGGAAAAGAAATTCGAACTTATATTGTGCTTATCACAGAGATATTGGTCATGAGACCAAGAATTGTAATGATCTATAAAAGAAGATTGAGAAATTGATCAAAGCTGGCTATTTGAGGCAATTTGTTGAAGATGGGCATTATAGACACCGATCAGATTGTCGAGATGACCACCGAGATAGGCGTGATGAACGAAAGGTCTGTAGGATGCCTGATAGGTTGCGGGATCGTGGGATCAGCCTCCTTGGGATTGATCGCCGGATCATGGGTGTAGATACTAAATTTTGACACACCATTTATTTTTCAAACATTGGAGAGGTGTTTATATGTTTGGGGTCAAATTCTAATTTTTCAATAAAAAGGGAGACAAAATCAATAATCTCAGGGGGCAAAATAATAATTTTTACCTGTAAATATTTTTTCATTAGTTTTGGAGGTTTTTAATTCATATTTTTACTTTCAAATGTATTTTTTAATTTTTAGTGATTTTTTGAGTTTAATTGATTTTTTTTTTTTCTACATGTTACCAGCACAAGGGTAAAATGGTAATTTCATCTTGCAAATACAATTTTCGCCCATTTTTTAGTACCAAATTTTTTTGTTAAGTTTTTAATCATGTTTCTAAATTTTTTTTTATTTTTTCGGGGACGATTGCTATTTTTTATGTAAATACCGCGTTCAACAGCAAATTTGTCATTTCACATTCCAAACGCATTTTTCAGTAATTTTTTAGTATTAAATTCATTTTCTAGGATTTTAAGCTCATTTTTAATTTTTGATAATTTTTCGAGAGTAACTGATATTTTTCATAAATTTTGACAGTACAGGGGCAAAATAGTGATTTCGCCTCGTGAACATTTTTTACTATTTTCGGGTCCCAAATTCATTTTAGGTATTTTAAGCATGTTTTTAAATTTTGCTAACTTTTTTTGGGGTAAATTTCTATTAATAAATTTATTATTTATGTTTTTTTTAATTTTTGTATTTTTGAGAGAGAACATAGATTTTAATTTTTTGGTAGGGGTAAAGTTGTAATTTTGGTCGTCAATGGCGTTTTGGTCTTTTATTCATCTCTTGAAAGATAAGTCTTTTGTTGCACTATAAATATCTCCACTTGAGGGTTAAGAAAAAAGGGAAAGAAAAAATGAAAAATGCCTAAAAAGATTTTTAATTTTTAGTTTTTTTGTTTTATCTCTTACTGTGAGAACACAAAAAACACACACTTTTTCTTACATTTTTCTTTAAGTTTTCACCAAGAACACCTACTAGGTTTTAGTACGCCTTCAAACCTACACCTAGAACACACACTAGTACATCTTCAAGCCTAAACCTAAAACACCTAAAACACACACTAGTACATCTTCAAGATTATACCTAGAACACCTAGAACACATACTAGCATATCTTCAAGCCTACACCTAGAACACCAAGAACACACACTAGCTAATCTCACACACTTATTCACTTTTTCTCTCACGCACTACACATACTTTCATACACTTCTTGCATTTTTTCTCTCGTGCACTACACATACTTTCATACACTTCTTGCATTTTATTTCTCACACACTAGCTCACAATCTCACACACTCTCACATTTACACACACAATCAGACAACTTCACACACACAATACCATTCCAATCACACACACTTACACCATTAAACACGCAGTCATCCTCACATATACACACACACTACCACATACATAATCACACTCAATTCACATACAGTTTACACACATTTACATACATAGCGGCACACACACATTCACACGTAGTTCACGTACACATTCACATACACGCATAGGAAAATTCAGGCATAGCAATACATACACCGAACACTCAAATACATATAGTAAGCCAAACCAGCAATGTCAATCCAAACTACCAGTCTATTCCCACCAAAAACATCCCAAAAATACCCATTGTTAGTCAAAGCCTTCTTCGAGACCACCTGCAAAGCAAAATCAAAAGCCCAAAAACAGTTCTAGCCATCACAAACCATATGAAACACCACTCATAGTCCACCAGACTCCCTTTTATTACCAGCTAGTAGCTCAGTAGTAGCTGGAGTTCCAACACGCTCCACCTTCACCCCTTGCAATCGATCCCATAGCCAACTGCAACCAAGCCACGACCCCCAATTGCCCACAATCACAATCAAGGTCAACCACCACAATCCCAACCTGCAAAAACAGTTTAACGAATAACCAATTACCACTACTATCAGCAATCCAAAGCCACCACACAACAAACCCAATTCCACCGCAGCCTTCAATTCCATATCTCAAACACCTAATTCCAACACCACAGAACCTGCTCTAGTATCCACTAGCATCTCCAGCAATGCCAACTAACCACCATCTCACGGTCACGCCTAATTTCATCAGCACTAAATTCAATTCCAGCCAAACCCAAGTCCACCATTATCATCCAAACACCACTCAACCACTATCTCACCACCTACCCGCATCTATCATCACAATCAGTTAAAAAAATTCCAACCAATTTACCACATAATCAGCTCCTGTTCGCCATCCATAAAATCATAACAACCCTCAATTCCAATATCACAAGGCTGCACAACAATAGCAAGAACAGAGCAAGCATTCAACAGCCACCTCCAATCATTACCACACACACCCAATTAGCAATTAGCATCACCCAAGCTCTTCTCCTCCAGTTGGACCTCCATAACGCCCCACGAACCACCCCATCACCACCAGTAGTGCCATTACAGGTGAGATTTCCTTCCTTTCCCCTTTCAATTGGTTCAGTTAATCCCTGACAAATGTGTATACTTGACTGTTGATTGCAGATTCATGGTAGTGAGGCTCATTCTGGGGGGATTCTGTAACTTGATTTTTTAGAGAGAAGCGCAAGACTAGAATGGAGAGAAAGATGGAAAAATAGAAGAGAAATGAGGGAATTAGAAAGCTAGAGGAAAAACAGAGAGGGCTGAAGAATGAGAGAAGAAAGAATTGGAGCAGATCAGAGGGAAAGAAGAAAAGAGAGAACGAATGAGAAAGAGGAAAGGAGAAGAGGGA
Source organism: Mitragyna speciosa (assembly GCA_024721245.1). Classification (NCBI taxonomy): domain Eukaryota; kingdom Viridiplantae; phylum Streptophyta; class Magnoliopsida; order Gentianales; family Rubiaceae; genus Mitragyna; species Mitragyna speciosa. The sequence continues at coordinate 5,266 of JAMWEH010002053.1, forward strand.
AGGGGTCGAAGAAGAGCAGAAAGAGAGAAAGGCTGGCGAGCATAGAATCGGAGAGAAAAGAGAGTAGGGTATAGGGAAGAACAGGGGAAGAAGAGAGAAAATAGAAAGAAAAAGGGAAATTCTGTTGAAGAAGATAAAAGAGAAATAAAGTTTGAAGAAAATAAAGAAAGATAGAAAATTAGATACAGGAAGAGGGAGACGATTGGGAAAGGGGATTTGAGCATATTGTTGTTTTTTATTTGTTCCTAGTTTTTAATTTTGGTTGGTTGTTTGATGTTAATTCAATTTTAGTCTCTAATTCAATTAGTTAATTAAGTTAACTTAACTTCCAATTTTTTAGTTTGGGCATTTCGTTTCCTTTTCTTGTTTTTATTATTAAAGGAATAATTGCAATTGGGTCCTTGGATTTTGGTTAGCATTATAATACCCAAGTTTTTTCCTGTTTCATGCATTTTGGTCCTTTACTTGTATAGTTTCATCCCTTCCAGATTTTGTTTTCTTTTCAATTAAGTCTTAATGAATGGCAATTGTGTTTTTGTTTTGTGGTGGCTGGAATTTGAATCTTTGTGCCCCCTTTACTTAATGAAATTCATATTTCTGCCCCTCATTTATGTGCATTTTTTTAATTTTACCCCTTATTTTTTGTTTCTTTTAACTAAATCCCAATTAATTGCAATTATGTCTTTACTTCAAAATTACTGTTTTATCCCCCAATTTAGTTCTAATTTCTAATTTTACCTCTTAATTAGTTGAATTTCCTATTTTACCCTTTAATTCCTTTAGGTCTATAATTGTGTTTTACCCCTTTAATTTAATAAAATTATTTCTTTGCCCCAATTTGCTTTATTCTGCATCAAGACCCCTAGATTAGTTTGAATTTCTAATTTTATCCCTTAAGTTTTATAGAATTCTATTGTTAGCCCTCTTAGTTGCTAGAATTTATTTTTTATCTCAATTTGTCAATATTTATATATTTTAGATTTTGTTTGTTTATATCGAGGTACCTTGATTTGTTTGTTCATTTTGATTGGTATTTGTACCAGGTCTTCGAGAGGTACCTCGATTACTCATTAATCTCTTTTTATGTGCTCTAAGGTGCTCCTATGTGATTTTTCTGCATTTTTCTTCATTTATTTTTGTTATTTTTTATATTTTTTGTGTATTTGTTTACTTTATGCTATTTAGTTTTGAATTTTATTATTTGGCAAAAATATTAATAGATATGTTAATTTTGTTTATTTTTCAAGAATTTGTACCTAGATAGACAATGTAATAGATTGTGGATATTATTCTCCAAGAATTTTCTATTTAGATAGCAAGTGTAATAGATAGCTCGTTCTTTTACTTTTTTCCCTCTTTGAATTGTAATCTAAATCCCCCGGTATAATAGTTAGGGCTTGTGTGTTTTTGTATTCTTATGTGCTTAATTGGTTTACTGTTTTTTTTAGGATTTTTGCATCTAAATATTATGTTTACGTGTTAGTTGCTCCTATGTGCTTTTTATACGCTTTCACATGTTTATTTGTTTATATGCTTTATCAGTTTTATTATTCCGTCACCATACTAATCCAATGCTAGTTGTGGCTTTTCACTATTTTCCCGTTGTCCAATGCTAGTGGGGGTTTTCCTAGAGAGGGCTAGTCCAATGCTAGACCCTTAGGTCATTTTAGTGATAGTTTCACCTGTGTGTATTTCATATAGTTTCACACACTAATTTTTAGGAAATTTTCATTTTTGCATGATTTTTGTATATATTTTATTATCTATTTATCTATTTTGACAAATACTCAGTTCATGACATTTAGGTTGCATTTCACTTAGAAGTTAGACCATTTTGTGTGATCCAACTAGAAATAGTCGTCTACTTACGTGGGAAGCAATGGCGTACATGCTGTTCCCCCCTCCGTGAGTAGAAAAATATCAGTCACGAGTTATTAGTCCCTCGTACCCGTTATGTTGCATTCCCACTTTCTTCGCTTACTTATTATCTATATTACTATTTTTCTTTTCTTTGTGCATTTCATTTTGCATCCATATTCGTGGCTCCCTCGTGGCCTCATTTTGGGTTTCGCAATTAATGCGATAATCCCGATCAAACCCGACGGGACATTTCTACCCTTTCGGTGCTCACATTTAGATTTTAGATTTGCATTCATATAGACACATCCCAACGCGATAAACTCTAGGGGTTAATTTAGGAAAATTTGATTAAACCTCGCAACTAACCTCGGTTAGGTAGAAAGGGTGCCTTAGGTGCAAGCTTTTGCCTTCCCCTTTTTCAAATGTGACTCCTGAGCCTTTTTCTCTCGTTTTTTAGTAGACCGAAGTAAAAAAGTGTTTTAAATATTTTTCTAAAATTTTTATTTTGCTAAATGATTTTTTGGGTGACTTGGTACACCCTAACTCAGTACCAAGTGATGATTCTATTTTTTATACATAAAACCCTTTTTCAAAAATTAGTTAGCCAAAACTGTCGTACTTTTAATCCCGGCCTTATTTTCTTTTAAAATAACATTTTTTTTAAAATAACACTTTTTTACTAAAAACTCTATTTTTTCACAGACACACAGTTTTTTTCAAAAACTTATCTTTCCTAAAAGGGTCATCGGACTAGATCACCTTTTTGGGGCACAATAGTCACGACCTCACCCATGTTATTGATTTCAGACCCGATAATGGGCCTAGCCTTGTTGGGGTTATTAATACCATTTCTAGGGGTCCTATTGGAGGGGACAACCAAATTCCAAAAAGAAGACCTATTGCTATGCTGAACCAGACTTGACGAACCAAGCACACGACTCTATCAAACACTTCCTTATGGACCCGAGAATCTAGTGCCAATTGCATCGGGAAGTCGTGAAGCCTTAGTTACCAAAGTGGTAGTCTTTTTTGGTAAAAAAAAGTACATATGAATGTAGTCAGTTTGGTGGATGTGTTGTACTATCACAGTTTTCAAAAGATGGGCTAAAAGATGAGCAACTCACTCCAGTCCGAACACTATTAGTTGGATTCTGGGGGCATGTAGTGTACCTTGAAAGGATGATTACTTTGACTGCTACTATAAGCACATCAAAATCTTGAACTGTACAGGTTAACTATACGATGGTTAAGGCCGACACTCCTGGTACTATGCTCCTTGGTCGGCCAACGCTCAATGCTCTCCAAGCTATCTTCTATACTTATCATATCAATCTTAAGTTCCTGACCCCTAGTGGAGTTGCCAAAATAACTAGCGACGTAAGGGCTGCAAGAGAATGTTACTTAGCCACCATGCAAGGGGCCTCTCGCCCTATCCAATCGAGCTCCTAAAACTAGCTAAGCACGGCCTCCAACTAGTGTTCATAGAGGGAATTCAATGTTAACTTTGAAACGATGACCTTACACAAAATCACAGCCACTAGAGATCGAGGATGAGGTTGAAGACACCGTGTTAAATGAATTGCTATCTGAACGAATCATTAAGAAAGGCTGAGGTCTTTCAAGTAAGATTCAAGAACCTTTTGTGACTTTCTTACAAGAATTCAAAGAGACTTTCGCCTGGAGGGCTAATAATGTCCTTGGAATTCCACTTAAACTAATGATTCATCGATTGAATGTCGACCTAAAAGTTAGGCTAGTTTAGCAAAAGAAGAGACACTTTGGTCCTAAAAGTAATCAAACCATTTATGGGGAAGTTGATAATCTGTTGGCCACTCGAATGATTAGGGAAGTACAATACCTGACCTAGTTGACAAACCCAGTCATGGTTGAAAAATTCAGCGATGGATAGAGAATGTGTATGGACTATACCGACCTCAATAAAGCTTGTCCTAAAGATTTCTACCTGTTACTAAGTATTGATGCATTAATTGACTCAACAACTGGCAATAAGACACTTTGTTTCTTAGATACTTTTAAAGGATATCATCAAATTGGCATGATTACTGAGGACCAAGAGAAGACAGCCTTCATCACCGACCAAGGAATTTTTTATTGATTTTCACTCTACTTTATGTGGTTTATCATGTCATATTACTTCTTCTAGGGTCTATATGATAGTTTATACATTCTGTCATATGCATTCCAATGATGTAGTTGGTGATGATCTTCATGTTTTTGAGCTTATTTTGCATCATACAGATTATTCAAGTTTGTTAGTTAGTAATGAAGTTCATGATCTAGAGTTTATTTTGCTTGCTCTATAGAACACTTTTAATTCTATTCGTTTGTGTTCTTAACTTGATTTTGTTTGTTACTTTAATAGGAGTTCTTATATGTTCATTCTTTTGCATGTTTTTATGGATAATATTCATCTAGACATATTTATTGTTCTTAAACTTCAATTGTCTTTGCATCTTTTGTGCATGTTTTTGAGTTTTATCTTGTTTCTTCTTTAAAGAATATTGATTTTTGTTTGCTAGTGTTGAAACACACATAAGACAATCCGAGATAAATGTTCTTGATGGTTATACTTGCTTATATATATATATATATATATATATATATATATATATATATCATTCCTCTAGTTACTTATGTTATTTTATATGATGTTAAAGATTCGAGAATGAATCTTTTCGAGGAAGGAGCGATTGATATGAACCAAGAAGCACCTTCATTTGTTGGATTTGGACTTACACTTGGTGAGCTTGGAGAGGAAGTTTATAAGGTTCAAGATGAGCTTAAAGAGTTGATGTTCATGGTTGAATCGTTTGTGCATACTTGCTGGTTGATGGATATACCCAAGCTTGAGTTAATTTACAAGCTTGAAGTTCACAATGATTAAGCTAGCACATTGGGCCAAGTAGTGAAGTATTAGTTGTGGATCAAGTTCATCTACAAGGCCCAAAAAAAGTTGTTAAGCTATCCAAAACAATCTTACAAAGGGCTGGTTATTTCGACTTGCTTGGAAGGCCATTGAAATTGCTAAATGGAGACCCAGTGGATCTTATGGAAGGATGACCAACCCATGATCTGGTCTTGGACGAATTTTTTATATTTTTTATTAGCTTCCTAAGTCTTTACAAGTTGTAACTTTTAGTTAGTTACCCAATTGTGATAGGTTACAACTAGTTTTAGTAGTTTACTTTATTTTAAGCTTCTAGACTTTTTTTGGTAAGCCTGTAAATAGGTATGTTACTGTTCGTACGATTTTTAGACAGGTTATTATGAATTAAATTTAAGTGTTTTTCTTAATTGAGATTCTTCTTGGTTCTATGTTGATTTAGAACTACTCTTGGTCTTATCAAGCTTGCTTGTGGCGACCTAAACTTAGCTTAGAGTTTTCTTGTGTTTTTTTTCAAGTTTTAGTGTGATTTAGGTTAGACGATTGAACTCGCTCAACTTGGTCTATTCTAGGTCATCCCTTAGATGTGCTCAACTTCTCAAGGGGATTCAAGGCAAAACAACTCCACTTCAAATATTCCTAGGTTCATGAATCAAACGAGCTCTTGAATTCAACGAGTTGCATACTAAAATCCAAAACTTTCTTGGCAAACCCAACCATGCGCACATCACTGTGAGTTGGGATTTCTTTTGAAGTGCTGATGCAGATAAAGTTCCCACAGAAATTCGTCACCTGGTTGCATATTGAAATGTGTAAAGACAAGTTTTCTTTAAATCTAAATGGAGCCCTTATAGGCCATTTCTCAAATGAAATGGGACTAAGGTAGGAGAATCCTATATTCCCCTAATTGTTCCCGATAGTAATGAAGGCATTCTCTTGTTTATTTGACAACACTATAAAGTAGAGTAGTTATGATTGTTATATAAAATGTAAGGAGTTGGACATTTTACATGTTTTTTTTTTTTTTTTTTGCTGATGATCTTTTCCTTTTGCCAGCTTCGACTTCAAAAACAGCAAATGTGATGAAACAAAAAAAAAATTATTGATGAGGTTGCCAATTTATCTCATCTCACATCAAATCTCAGTAAATTGACATTCCGTTTGCTGGAACTACTAATTTCTGAAAGGAAGATATGTGTATTATGCTAGGAATGCAGAAGGGTAAATCGCCTATTACATACTTGGGAACCCCCCTTATAAGCATACAGCTGACTTTCTCTAATTGTTAACTGATGATAGATAAAATAGGTAAGAAGATTCAAGGATGGAGCACACAAGTGTTATCTTATTGAAGAAGGCTGTAGAAATGAAATCAGTTTCAGTCATTTTTCAGTCATATTTGATATAAGTTTTCTTAAAATTTGCTCAAAAAAAAAATTCGATAATAATAAAAACTGAACTTTAATAACAGAATAACCAATAATCGACCAATAAACATTTATAGCAATACGAGTCCAATTATCTAGTTCAAACTCCAAGTCGTGATTGCTGAAAGTTGAGACCCTTTGCTCCCAATTTGAGAGACTAACCATTACCATCTTGAACCACCATCAACGAGTAAGTCATGGCCGGTGATACATGAAGAATCATCAGAGGCAAGGAATAAAACAGCATCAGCCACATTCTTAGCCTTCAAGGCCATTCCTTTCAAACTTGGAAGTTGAAAAGAGTGTTCAACTTCCTCCATCGTCTTGTTAAAGGCGTTGCAAACCATAGGTGTCGCCACCGCGTAAGGCGACACACAGTTCACCCTTATACCATGCACTCCAAGTTGCTTGCTGGCACATCTCATCAGCCCCAAAACTGCATACTTAGACATGAAATAGTCTGTCCAATTATCTCCTCCACAACTCGCCATCGTACTAGCCGTGCAGACTATGCTACCCTTGATGCACTGATCTATCATTGCGCGTGCCGCATGTTTCACGCATGCAGCCACGCCAGAAACATTTATGGTAAAGAGTTGGTGAAGCTCGGAGAAATCGAGATCGACAACTGTTTGATTTGACCTACTAAATATGCCGGCATTGCTGAACATGATGTCAAGCTGGCCATGAGTCTTTAGAGTCCATTCAACCATGGTTTGGACTTCTTGTTCATCAGCAACATCACAATGGAAATAGCTGCATATGTTTGAGCCAATGGATTCAGCTACTTTTTGGCCCTTTTCGTCTTGGATATCGGCAATCACAATTCTTGCACCATGACTGGAGAAAAGTCTTGCTGTTGTTTCCCCTATGCCGCTTGCACCCCCGGTGATGATGGCAACTTTTCCCGCTAGTTTTTTTGAGCGAAGAGCAGGTTCAGCCATTTTTTGGACTACAGCTTCTCCCTGTTATCCATATTTTAGAACGTATGGCCAATAGTATGGATTGGAGTATTTTTTTTTTTTTTTTCTTCAAAAGAAATGCTCAGGAAAGACACAGAGTGGGTTATTTATGAAAGTATGGCCAATAGTATGCCGTAGAGTATTGTTATTTATTGTTTTGTTGATTTCCTTTTTGGTGAATTGTGGTGTTTGTTGCGTAGCAGAAACAAGTTGTACAACTTGCAAATGCTTGTTGTGATTAGGGCTGTCAACGGTCCGGGTCTAGACCCGGACCCGTTGATTTTTTCCGGGTTCGGGTAGGAATAAAATTCCGTTTACCCGGACCCGGACCTGGACCCGTTTTTTCTTAATAAAAAACGGGTCGAATCCGGAATGCCATGTTCCGACCCGGACCCGACCCGAACCCGTATATATATATAATAATTATAAATTATATATACGTATTTTAAATTTTTAATACATAATATTCAATAAATAATAATTATAATATACATACATACGTATTTTACAATTCTAATACTCAATACTTAATAAATAATAATTATAAAATATATAAAAATATTTTATATTTTCAAAACCCGGACCCGGACCCGAATGGACCCGGACCCGAACGAACCCGGATCCGGGAAACCAAATGCAAGACCCGTCGGGTCCCGGGTCCGGGTCCGGAACCTCAACACAAAAACGGGTCCGGGTCCGGAACATTCAATTCCGGCCCGGACCCGGCCTGTTGACACCCCTAGTTGTGATGGTTCATTACAAATTGACGTTTTGAATACCAATCAATATTTACCACAGTCAACTTTAAATATGATCATGTGAATAGTTCCTTTTGCTGTTTAGTCTTGTGTTTCCAGCAAAGTTAGCATCACATCAACCGATACTTTGTTTCTATTCTATGCATTATATAGTTTTTCAATTGTGAGCTGATAACTTGAACGAGTAGAATAATCCAATTTATACCACATTTATTAGTTCAACGTTGAACAAAAATACAAAGTGGATGTAGATTGTCATCTTCTTGATGAAGTAAGTTTTTTTTTTTTTTTTGTAGGGTGTTGTGTTTTTGTGGGTTGGTGGGTGTTTGTGGTTGGGCCCGGGGGGGGGGGGGGGGGGGGTTGCATTCTCCAAATTCTTAAATATGCTGGGCTTACGTATGGGACTCCCCCAAACTTTTCATTGGCTAATGATGGGCTGTCGACCAATTATTTGTCAGGATTGTCTGAGGTCTTCTAGGCGATTTCTCAAGTCACATCTGTTCAGAAAAGCCCCAGGTTCTTAATCTACCCTCGATTATAAGGCAAATTTGTTAAAATATTGGCCAAAAAAAAGAAAATTCGGCATTTATAGGTGTCAGAAAAAATTTTTTGGTATCTAAAGGTGCCGCGTTTCCCAAACGCGGCGCTGAAATTTTTTTTTTAAATTTGTCAGGCGCCGCGTTTCCCAAACGCGGCGCATGAACAGTAGTCAAGCGCCGCGTTTGGGAAACGCGGCGGTACTGTTCACGGTACTTTTTTACTGTTCACTTTTTTTTTTTTTTTTTTTTTTTTTTTTTTTTTTACAGAATAGGTAAGTGTTTAAGATTTTTTGTATTATTGTTTAGGTAGATTTATAGGATTTAAGTAAAAGTAATGAAGGTAATTCAATATTTGAATTGAAAAATTTTAGATTTAAAAATAATAAAGTTATAAACACCAAATTTTGATATACCACTAAATTTTCTAATATCTTGTGAGCCATTTTTTATTTTTCAGAATGGGAAATTTGGTTTTTAGAGAAAGTGTGCAAAAATCTTCCGGAAAATTATAATTTCAGCACGTAAATATATTTTTTGTCAATTTTTTATTTTTAAATTCATATTTATATCATCATACAAATTTCTAAATTTTGAAATTTTTCTAAATGAATCACTATTTTTTTAGGTATTACGTCAGTTCAAGGACAACATAATCATTTCAATTTTTGAATACCTTTTTTTGGCTATTTTTGAATTCCAAACTCATATTTCATACTTTTACGTATATTCTAAATTTGTGATAATTTTTTGGGTTCAAAAACTATTTTTTCTATAATGCATACATATCTGAGGCAAAATCATTTTTTTTTTTACCTAAAAAATTATCACAAATATAAAATGTGCTTAAAATTATGAAATATGAATTTAAGATTCTAAAAAAATTAAAAATAACTATTTCGCCCTTGAATTGACGTGGTACACAAAAAAATAGTAATTCATTTAAAAAAATTACAAAATTTAGAAATTTGTACAAGGGTATAAAATATGAATTTAAAAATCAAAAATTGACCAAAAAGGTATTTACGTGCTAAAATTATAATTTTACCAGAAGACTTTTGCACACTTTCTCTAAATACTAGATTTCACATTCGAAAAATAAAAAAATGACCTACAAGATATATTAAAAATTTAGTGGTATATCAAAAATTTGGTATTTGTAGCTTTATTATTTTTAAATCTAAAATTTTTCAATTCAAATATTGAACTACCTCAATTACTTTTACTTAAATCTTATAAATCTACCTAAACAATAATACAAAAAATCTTAAATACTTACCTATTCTGTAAAAATAAAATAAAAAAAAAAAAAAAAAAAAAGTGAACAGTAAAAAAGTACCGTGAACAGTAACCGCCGCGTTTCCCAAACGCGGCGCTTGACTACTGTTCATGCGCCGCGTTTGGGAAACGCGGCGCCTGACAAATTTGAAAAAAAAATTTCAGCGCCGCGTTTCCCAAACGCGGCGCCTTTAGATGTCAAAAAAAATTTTCTGACACCTATAAATGCCGAATTTTTCTTTTTTTGGGCAATATTTTAACAAATTTGCCCGATTATAACCATGGAAAATTGTTGCGCCTAAATACATTGTTAAAAAAAAATTTCAATGGTCAAGTGAAGCATTTCAAGTGTATCATCATCAGTACCACATTCGAATAGAAACATACACAAAAACGTGTTTTCGATCATGACAAACAGAAAATACAATAATACTATTAGAATTTTGATTGGGAAAAATTTTTTATATAATTTTTTTTATTTTTTAGACATGATCTTTTATCATGTGATCAAGGGTTAAGATTGAAATGTCTACAAATACAAATATATTTATAACACATCTAATTGCCTGTCCAAATCTTTTTATTGTCCAATTATATTTAATGTGAAATACGTACGACAGTTTTTTTATTTAAATAATTTAACACAAAAAAAAAAGAAAAATTGAATTGGTGATTTGAACTGCTAATACCATTTGATTTCAAAACCACTATAAATATTGCTAGATATTTTTTTCTAACTTTCTGTTGGTCTTATGTGGTGCCCATAGGTTCATATAAAAAATTCACAGTAAAATGGGATCATAGCTACAAAAAGTTCAATGGCTAGAGATTTTCAAACCTTGTAAGTATTACTATTGCTTTGTGTTTCAAATTTCATAATGGTCTCCCTCCATAACATAACCACAAATGAAATTGAAAATTAAAAATATTCCCTCGTTTAAAATGGAATTGAATGCTAAGTTTGATCTGTGCTAGATTACAAAATCAACTGTACTAACATGCTAGCCTTACATACAACTAGATGAATGCTACTGGATAATCACTTTCCACAAATTCAGGACTAGAAACCCTTTCATCATAATTAGAGCTGATAAAGGTTAAAAAGGGATTTCTAGAAGTACATCCTTGACACATTTTCATCATTTTGGAGCGTTATGAATGCTGGTTTTCTCTCTAATGGGCCTTGGCAACATTTAGTAGGAATTTAAGAACTGCATACATAGAGGTATCTCAAAATTCCGAATCGCTAGACTAATTTCTGAGGAAGAAAATAAAAGCTGATTTCTTATCTTGCCCACAAGTAGACTTCACAATCAAATTTGCAAAATTCTGCTGCACTAGAAATACGAGTCGCTAGCATTCCTCTCACGTTGCTGCGATGGCTACTTAAATATTTGGCAACTGACCTAATGTGCACATGCTGCAAGCTGAATTGTATGATCGAAAGTAACTGATCAACTATACTGCATGCTGGGTTATACGATTGAAGGTAGTAATCAACAATATTCAGGAGATATGGTTAATCAGGCAAGAGTCGTGCACCTTGATCAACACGGAAAATGGAAATAGTCCTAGGTTATCTGGAAATATAAGATGCATAGCTATTGATGAAAAAGATCCACAAGATAGATTGGAATGAGTTCTCATTCTATCCTAGTTTCCTTTTTTTTCTTTTCCCGTTATCATGAAAAAAGAATGGGATATGAAAAAGACCACCAGTTTTAGCAGAAGATTGACAATTGAAAAGCGAAAGAGAATATACAGAAAAAGGTGCAACACAAGTTGCATATAGTATTCAAAAATTAATGCAAGTCCCACCTGGCAGGATACAAGGAGATTTACCAAAATCACAGGAATCTGATGCTGTGATTTAATGCACTTAAGAATAATCTGAATGAGATTCATAGAAATCACTCGGGCAAGGTGATGTGACCTCTTGCTCTAGAAACTGCAGCACCTGTTGCATTGAAGGTCTATCATACGGATTTGCATCAGTGCACCTTGCTGCTATCTCTAGAACAGCTTCTACAGTCTCTATATTGGCATCAGTGCACCTTCTATCTACTACATCTTCCATTCTATTCTCTTTTAACAAGGTATTCATCTGTAGATTTGCACATTAAAATCAATAAATCTTATAAGAATATCATGAATAATAATAAGGAAAAGAATTCTGTTATTTTATCATCAAGGATGCACAACAAAAGGTAGAATACAATAAAAGCAAATATTTCAGGACATACCCAACCAACAACATTGAGGCCACGTTTTATAAAGTTGGATCGGTAGGCCTTTTTCCAGTAACAAGCTCTAACAACAAAACTCCAAAACTATAG
>JAMWEH010001954.1:0-51984 GCA_024721245.1 Mitragyna speciosa
TTTTTAATTTTTGATAATTTTTCGAGAGTAACTGATATTTTTCATAAATTTTGACAGTACAGGGGCAAAATAGTGATTTCGCCTCGTGAACATTTTTTACTATTTTCGGGTCCCAAATTCATTTTAGGTATTTTAAGCATGTTTTTAAATTTTGCTAACTTTTTTTGGGGTAAATTTCTATTAATAAATTTATTATTTATGTTTTTTTTAATTTTTGTATTTTTGAGAGAGAACATAGATTTTAATTTTTTGGTAGGGGTAAAGTTGTAATTTTGGTCGTCAATGGCGTTTTGGTCTTTTATTCATCTCTTGAAAGATAAGTCTTTTGTTGCACTATAAATATCTCCACTTGAGGGTTAAGAAAAAAGGGAAAGAAAAAATGAAAAATGCCTAAAAAGATTTTTAATTTTTAGTTTTTTTGTTTTATCTCTTACTGTGAGAACACAAAAAACACACACTTTTTCTTACATTTTTCTTTAAGTTTTCACCAAGAACACCTACTAGGTTTTAGTACGCCTTCAAACCTACACCTAGAACACACACTAGTACATCTTCAAGCCTAAACCTAAAACACCTAAAACACACACTAGTACATCTTCAAGATTATACCTAGAACACCTAGAACACATACTAGCATATCTTCAAGCCTACACCTAGAACACCAAGAACACACACTAGCTAATCTCACACACTTATTCACTTTTTCTCTCACGCACTACACATACTTTCATACACTTCTTGCATTTTTTCTCTCGTGCACTACACATACTTTCATACACTTCTTGCATTTTATTTCTCACACACTAGCTCACAATCTCACACACTCTCACATTTACACACACAATCAGACAACTTCACACACACAATACCATTCCAATCACACACACTATACACCATTAAACACGCAGTCATCCTCACATATACACACACACTACCACATACATAATCACACTCAATTCACATACAGTTTACACACATTTACATACATAGCGGCACACACATTCACACGTAGTTCACATACACGCATAGGAAAATTCAGGCATAGCAATACATACAACCGAACACTCAAATACATATAGTAAGCCAAACCAGCAATGTCAATCCAAACTACCAGTCCTATTCCCACCAAAAACATCCCAAAAATACCCATTGTTAGTCAAAGCCTTCTTCGAGACCACCTGCAAAGCAAAATCAAAAGCCCAAAAACAGTTCTAGCCATCACAAACCATATGAAACACCACTCATAGTCCACCAGACTCCCTTTTATTACCAGCTAGTAGCTCAGTAGTAGCTGGAGTTCCAACACGCTCCACCTTCACCCCTTGCAATCGATCCCATAGCCAACTGCAACCAAGCCACGACCCCCAATTGCCCACAATCACAATCAAGGTCAACCACCACAATCCCAACCTGCAAAAACAGTTTAACGAATAACCAATTACCACTACTATCAGCAATCCAAAGCCACCACACAACAAACCCAATTCCACCGCAGCCTTCAATTCCATATCTCAAACACCTAATTCCAACACCACAGAACCTGCTCTAGTATCCACTAGCATCTCCAGCAATGCCAACTAACCACCATCTCACGGTCACGCCTAATTTCATCAGCACTAAATTCAATTCCAGCCAACCCAAGTCCACCATTATCATCCAAACACCACTCAACCACTATCTCACCACCTACCCGCATCTATCATCACAATCAGTTAAAAAAATTCCAACCAATTTACCACATAATCAGCTCCTGTTCGCCATCCATAAAATCATAACAACCCTCAATTCCAATATCACAAGGCTGCACAACAATAGCAAGAACAGAGCAAGCATTCAACAGCCACCTCCAATCATTACCACACACACCCAATTAGCAATTAGCATCACCCAAGCTCTTCTCCTCCAGTTGGACCTCCATAACGCCCCACGAACCACCCCATCACCACCAGTAGTGCCATTACAGGTGAGATTTCCTTCCTTTCCCCTTTCAATTGGTTCAGTTAATCCCTGACAAATGTGTATACTTGACTGTTGATTTTGAGATATGAGAGTTGATTGCAGATTCATGGTAGTGAGGCTCATTCTGGGGGGATTCTGTAACTTGATTTTTTAGAGAGAAGCGCAAGACTAGAATGGAGAGAAAGATGGAAAAATAGAAGAGAAATGAGGGAATTAGAAAGCTAGAGGAGAAACAGAGAGGGCTGAAGAATGAGAGAAGAAAGAATTGGAGCAGATCAGAGGGAAAGAAGAAAAGAGAGAACGAATGAGAAAGAGGAAAGGAGAAGAGGGAAGGGGTCGAAGAAGAGCAGAAAGAGAGAAAGGCTGCGAGCATAGAATCGGAGAGAAAGAGAGTAGGGTATAGGGAAGAACAGGGGAAGAAGAGAGAAAATAGAAAGAAAAAGGGAAATTCTGTTGAAGAAGATAAAAGAGAAAATAAAGTTTGAAGAAAATAAAGAAAGATAGAAAATTAGATACAGGAAGAGGGAGACGATTGGGAAAGGGGATTTGAGCATATTGTTGTTTTTTATTTGTTCCTAGTTTTTAATTTGGTTGGTTGTTTGATGTTAATTCAATTTTAGTCTCTAATTCAATTAGTTAATTAAGTTAACTTAACTTCCAATTTTTTAGTTTGGGCATTTCGTTTCCTTTTCTGGTTTTTATTATTAAAGGAATAATTGCAATTGGGTCCTTGGATTTTGGTTAGCATTATAATACCCAAGTTTTTTCCTGTTTCATGCATTTTGGTCCTTTACTTGTATAGTTTTCATCCCTTCCAGATTTTGTTTTCTTTTCAATTAAGTCTTAATGAATGGCAATTGTGTTTTTGTTTTGTGGTGGCTGGAATTTGAATCTTTGTGCCCCCCTTTACTTAATGAAATTCATATTTCTGCCCCTCATTTATGTGCATTTTTTTAATTTTACCCCTTATTTTTTGTTTCTTTTAACTAAATCCCAATTAATTGCAATTATGTCTTTACTTCAAAATTACTGTTTTATCCCCCAATTTAGTTCTAATTTCTAATTTTACCTCTTAATTAGTTGAATTTCCTATTTTACCCTTTAATTCCTTTAGGTCTATAATTGCTGTTTTACCCCTTTAATTTAATAAAATTACTTTCTTTGCCCCAATTTGCTTTATTCTGCATCAAGACCCCTAGATTAGTTTGAATTTCTAATTTTATCCCTTAAGTTTTATAGAATTCTATTGTTAGCCCCCTTAGTTGCTAGAATTTATTTTTTATCTCAATTTGTCAATATTTATATATTTTAGATTTTGTTTGTTTATATCGAGGTACCTTGACTTGTTTGTTCATTTTGATTAGGTATTTGTACCAGGTCTTCGAGAGGTACCTCGATTTCTCATTAATCTCTTTTTATGTGCTCTAAGGTGCTCCTATGTGATTTTTCTGCATTTTTCTTCATTGATTTTGTTATTTTTTATATTTTTTGCTGTATTTGTTTACTTTATGCTATTTAGTTTTCGAATTTTATTATTTGGCAAAAATATTAATAGATATGTTAATTTTGTTTATTTTTCAAGAATTTGTACCTAGATAGACAATGTAATAGATTGTGGATATTATTCTCCAAGAATTTTCTATTTAGATAGCAAGTGTAATAGATAGCTCGTTCTTTTACTTTTTTCCCTCTTTGAATTGTAATCTAAATCCCCCGGTATAATAGTTAGGGCTTGTGTGTTTTTGTATTCTTATGTGCTTAATTGGTTTACTGTTTTTTTTAGGATTTTTGCATCTAAATATTATGTTTACGTGTTAGTTGCTCCTATGTGCTTTTTATACGCTTTCATATGTTTATTTGTTTATATGCTTTATCAGTTTTATTATTCCGTCACCATACTAATCCAATGCTAGTTGTGGCTTTTCACTATTTTCCCGTTGTCCAATGCTAGTGGGGGTTTTCCTAGAGAGGGCTAGTCCAATGCTAGACCCTTAGGTCATTTTAGTGATAGTTTCACCTGTGTGTATTTCATATAGTTTCACACACTAATTTTTAGGAAATTTTCATTTTTGCATGATTTTTGTATATATTTTATTATCTATTTATCTATTTTGACAAATACTCAGTTCATGACATCTAGGTTGCATTTCACTTAGAAGTTAGACCATTTTGTGTGATCCAACTAGAAATAGTCGTCTACTTATGTGGGAAGCAATGGCGTACATGCTGTTCCCCCCTCCGTGAGTAGAAAAATATCAGTCACGAGTTATTAGTCCCTCGTACCCGTTATGTTGCATTCCCACTTTCTTCGATTACTTATTATCTATATTACTATTTTTCTTTTCTTTGTGCATTTCATTTTGCATCCATATTCGTGGCTCCCTCGTGGCCTCATTTTGGGTTTCGCAATTAATGCGATAATCCCGATCAAACCCGACGGGACATTTCTACCCTTTCGGTGCTCACATTTAGATTTTAGATTTGCATTCATATAGACACATCCCAACGCGATAAACTCTAGGGGTTAATTTAGGAAAATTTGATTAAATCTCGCAACTAACCTCGGTTAGGTAGAAAGGGTGCCTTAGGTGCAAGCTTTTGCCTTCCCCTTTTTCAAATGTGACTCCTGAGCCTTTTTCTCTCGTTTTTTAGTAGACCGAAGTAAAAAAGTGTTTTAAATATTTTTCTAAAATTTTTATTTTGCTAAATGATTTTTTGGGTGACTTGGTACACCCTAACTCAGTACCAAGTGATGATTCTATTTTTTATACATAAAACCCTTTTTCAAAAATTAGTTAGCCAAAACTATCGTACTTTTAATCTCGGCCTTATTTTCTTTTAAAATAACATTTTTTTTAAAATAACACTTTTTTACTAAAAACTCTATTTTTTCACAGACACACAGTTTTTTTCAAAAACTTATCTTTTCTAAAAGGGTCATCGGACTATATCACCTTTTTGGGGCACAATAGTCACGACCTCACCCATGTTATTGATTTCAGACCCGATAATGGGCCTAGCCTTGTTGGGGTTATTAATACCATTTCTAGGGGTCCTATTGGAGGGGACAACCAAAATTCCAAAAAGAAGACCTATTGCTATGCTGAACCAGACTTGACGAACCAAGCACACGACTCTATCAAACACTTCCTTATCGACCCGAGAATCTAGTGCCAATTGCATCGGGAAGTCGTGAAGCCTTAGTTACCAAAGTGGTAGTCTTTTTTGGTAAAAAAAAGTACATATGAATGTAGTCAGTTTGGTGGATGTGTTGTACTATCACAGTTTTCAAAAGATGGGCTAAAAGATGAGCAACTCACTCCAGTCCGAACACTATTAGTTGGATTCTGGGGGCATGTAGTGTACCTTGAAAGGATGATTACTTTGACTGCTACTATAAGCACATCAAAATCTTGAACTGTACAGGTTAACTATACGATGGTTAAGGCCGACACTCCTGGTACTATGCTCCTTGGTCGGCCAACGCTCAATGCTCTCCAAGCTATCTTCTATACTTATCATATCAATCTTAAGTTCCTGACCCCTAGTGGAGTTGCCAAAATAACTAGCGACGTAAGGGCTGCAAGAGAATGTTACTTAGCCACCATGCAAGGGGCCTCTCGCCCTATCCAATCGAGCTCCTAAAACTAGCTAAGCACGGCCTCCAACTAGTGTTCATAGAGGGAATTCAATGTTAACTTTGAAACGATGACCTTACACAAAATCACAGCCACTAGAGATCGAGGATGAGGTTGAAGACACCGTGTTAAATGAATTGCTATCTGAACGAATCATTAAGAAAGGCTGAGGTCTTTCAAGTAAGATTCAAGAACCTTTTGTGACTTCTTACAAGAATTCAAAGAGACTTTCGCCTGGAGGGCTAATAATGTCCTTGGAATTCCACTTAAACTAATGATTCATCGATTGAATGTCGACCTAAAAGTTAGGCTAGTTTAGCAAAAGAAGAGACACTTTGGTCCTAAAAGTAATCAAACCATTTATGGGGAAGTTGATAATCTGTTGGCCACTCGAATGATTAGGGAAGTACAATACCTGACCTAGTTGACAAACCCAGTCATGGTTGAAAAATTCAGCGATGGATAGAGAATGTGTATGGACTATACCGACCTCAATAAAGCTTGTCCTAAAGATTTCTACCTGTTACTAAGTATTGATGCATTAATTGACTCAACAACTGGCAATAAGACACTTTGTTTCTTAGATACTTTTAAAGGATATCATCAAATTGGCATGATTACTGAGGACCAAGAGAAGACAGCCTTCATCACCGACCAAGGAATTTTTTATTGATTTTCACTCTACTTTATGTGGTTTATCATGTCATATTACTTCTTCTAGGGTCTATATGATAGTTTATACATTCTGTCATATGCATTCCAATGATGTAGTTGGTGATGATCTTCATGTTTTTGAGCTTATTTTGCATCATACAGATTATTCAAGTTTGTTAGTTAGTAATGAAGTTCATGATCTAGAGTTTATTTTGCTTGCTCTATAGAACACTTTTAATTCTATTCGTTTGTGTTCTTAACTTGATTTTGTTTGTTACTTTAATAGGAGTTCTTATATGTTCATTCTTTTGCATGTTTTTATGGATAATATTCATCTAGACATATTTATTGTTCTTAAACTTCAATTGTCTTTGCATCTTTTGTGCATGTTTTTGAGTTTTATCTTGTTTCTTCTTTAAAGAATATTGATTTTTGTTTGCTAGTGTTGAAACACACATAAGACAATCCGAGATAAATGTTCTTGATGGTTATACTTGCTTATATATATATATATATCATTCCTCTAGTTACTTATGTTATTTTATATGATGTTAAAGATTCGAGAATGAATCTTTTCGAGGAAGGAGCGATTGATATGAACCAAGAAGCACCTTCATTTGTTGGATTTGGACTTACACTTGGTGAGCTTGGAGAGGAAGTTTATAAGGTTCAAGATGAGCTTAAAGAGTTGATGTTCATGGTTGAATCGTTTGTGCATACTTGCTGGTTGATGGATATACCCAAGCTTGAGTTAATTTACAAGCTTGAAGTTCACAATGATTAAGCTAGCACATTGGGCCAAGCAGTGAAGTATTAGTTGTGGATCAAGTTCATCTACAAGGCCCAAAAAAAGTTGTTAAGCTATCCAAAACAATCTTACAAAGGGCTGGTTATTTCGACTTGCTTGGAAGGCCATTGAAATTGCTAAATGGAGACCCAGTGGATCTTATGGAAGGATGACCAACCCATGATCTGGTCTTGGACGAATTTTTTATATTTTTTATTAGCTTCCTAAGTCTTTACAAGTTGTAACTTTTAGTTAGTTACCCAATTGTGATAGGTTACAACTAGTTTTAGTAGTTTACTTTATTTTAAGCTTCTAGACTTTTTTTGGTAAGCCTGTAAATAGGTATGTTACTGTTCGTACGATTTTTAGACAGATTATTATGAATTAAATTTAAGTGTTTTTCTTAATTGAGATTCTTCTTGGTTCTATGTTGATTTAGAACTACTCTTGTTTTTATCAAGCTTGCTTGTGGCGACCTAAACTTAGCTTAGAGTTTTCTTGTGTTTTTTTTCAAGTTTTAGTGTGATTTAGGTTAGACGATTGAACTCGCTCAACTTGGTCTATTCTAGGTCATCCCTTAGATGTGCTCAACTTCTCAAGGGGATTCAAGGCAAAACAACTCCACTTCAAATATTCCTAGGTTCATGAATCAAACGAGCTCTTGAATTCAACGAGTTGCATACTAAAATCCAAAACTTTCTTGGCAAACCCAACCATGCGCACATCACTGTGAGTTGGGATTTCTTTTGAAGTGCTGATGCAGATAAAGTTCCCACAGAAATTCGTCACCTGGTTGCATATTGAAATGTGTAAAGACAAGTTTTCTTTAAATCTAAATGGAGCCCTTATAGGCCATTTCTCAAATGAAATGGGACTAAGGTAGGAGAATCCTATATTCCCCTAATTGTTCCCGATAGTAATGAAGGCATTCTCTTGTTTATTTGACAACACTATAAAGTAGAGTAGTTATGATTGTTATATAAAATGTAAGGAGTTGGACATTTTACATGTTTTTTTTTTTTTTTTTTTGCTGATGATCTTTTCCTTTTGCCAGCTTCGACTTCAAAAACAGCAAATGTGATGAAACAAAAAAAAAATTATTGATGAGGTTGCCAATTTATCTCATCTCACATCAAATCTCAGTAAATTGACATTCCGTTTGCTGGAACTACTAATTTCTGAAAGGAAGATATGTGTATTATGCTAGGAATGCAGAAGGGTAAATCGCCTATTACATACTTGGGAACCCCCCTTATAAGCATACAGCTGACTTTCTCTAATTGTTAACTGATGATAGATAAAATAGGTAAGAAGATTCAAGGATGGAGCACACAAGTGTTATCTTATTGAAGAAGGCTGTAGAAATGAAATCAGTTTCAGTCATTTTTCAGTCATATTTGATATAAGTTTTCTTAAAATTTGCTCAAAAAAAAATTCGATAATAATAAAAACTGAACTTTAATAACAGAATAACCAATAATCGACCAATAAACATTTATAGCAATACGAGTCCAATTATCTAGTTCAAACTCCAAGTCGTGATTGCTGAAAGTTGAGACCCTTTGCTCCCAATTTGAGAGACTAACCATTACCATCTTGAACCACCATCAACGAGTAAGTCATGGCCGGTGATACATGAAGAATCATCAGAGGCAAGGAATAAAACAGCATCAGCCACATTCTTAGCCTTCAAGGCCATTCCTTTCAAACTTGGAAGTTGAAAAGAGTGTTCAACTTCCTCCATCGTCTTGTTAAAGGCGTTGCAAACCATAGGTGTCGCCACCGCGTAAGGCGACACACAGTTCACCCTTATACCATGCACTCCAAGTTGCTTGCTGGCACATCTCATCAGCCCCAAAACTGCATACTTAGACATGAAATAGTCTGTCCAATTATCTCCTCCACAACTCGCCATCGTACTAGCCGTGCAGACTATGCTACCCTTGATGCACTGATCTATCATTGCGCGTGCCGCATGTTTCACGCATGCAGCCACGCCAGAAACATTTATGGTAAAGAGTTGGTGAAGCTCGGAGAAATCGAGATCGACAACTGTTTGATTTGACCTACTAAATATGCCGGCATTGCTGAACATGATGTCAAGCTGGCCATGAGTCTTTAGAGTCCATTCAACCATGGTTTGGACTTCTTGTTCATCAGCAACATCACAATGGAAATAGCTGCATATGTTTGAGCCAATGGATTCAGCTACTTTTTGGCCCTTTTCGTCTTGGATATCGGCAATCACAATTCTTGCACCATGACTGGAGAAAAGTCTTGCTGTTGTTTCCCCTATGCCGCTTGCACCACCGGTGATGATGGCAACTTTTCCCGCTAGTTTTTTTGAGCGAAGAGCAGGTTCAGCCATTTTTTGGACTACAGCTTCTCCCTGTTATCCATATTTTAGAACGTATGGCCAATAGTATGGATTGGAGTATTTTTTTTTTTTTTTTCTTCAAAAGAAATGCTCAGGAAAGACACAGAGTGGGTTATTTATGAAAGTATGGCCAATAGTATGCCGTAGAGTATTGTTATTTATTGTTTTGTTGATTTCCTTTTTGGTGAATTGTGGTGTTTGTTGCGTAGCAGAAACAAGTTGTACAACTTGCAAATGCTTGTTGTGATTAGGGCTGTCAACGGTCGGGGTCTAGACCCGGACCCGTTGATTTTTTCCGGGTTCGGGTAGGAATAAAATTCCGTTTACCCGGACCCGGACCTGGACCCGTTTTTTCTTAATAAAAAACGGGTCGAATCCGGAATGCCATGTTCCGACCCGGACCCGACCCGAACCCGTATATATATATAATAATTATAAATTATATATACGTATTTTAAATTTTTAATACATAATATTCAATAAATAATAATTATAATATACATACATACGTATTTTACAATTCTAATACTCAATACTTAATAAATAATAATTATAAAATATATAAAAATATTTTATATTTTCAAAACCCAGACCCGGACCCGAATGGACCCGGACCCGAACGAACCCGGATCCGGGAAACCAAATGCAAGACCCGTCGGGTCCCGAGTCCGGGTCCGGAACCTCAACACAAAAACGGGTCCGGGTCCGGAACATTCAATTCCGGCCCGGACCCGGCCTGTTGACACCCCTAGTTGTGATGGTTCATTACAAATTGACGTTTTGAATACCAATCAATATTTACCACAGTCAACTTTAAATATGATCATGTGAATAGTTCCTTTTGCTGTTTAGTCTTGTGTTTCCAGCAAAGTTAGCATCACATCAACCGATACTTTGTTTCTATTCTATGCATTATATAGTTTTTCAATTGTGAGCTGATAACTTGAACGAGTAGAATAATCCAATTTATACCACATTTATTAGTTCAACGTTGAACAAAAATACAAAGTGGATGTAGATTGTCATCTTCTTGATGAAGTAAGTTTTTTTTTTTTTTTTTGTAGGGTGTTGTGTTTTTGTGGGTTGGTGGGTGTTTGTGGTTGGGCCCGGGGGGGGGGGGGGGGTTGTTGCATTCTCCAAATTCTTAAATATGCTGGGCTTACGTATGGGACTCCCCCAAACTTTTCATTGGCTAATGATGGGCTGTCGACCAATTATTTGTCAGGATTGTCTGAGGTCTTCTAGGCGATTTCTCAAGTCACATCTGTTCAGAAAAGCCCCAGGTTCTTAATCTACCCTCGATTATAACCATGGAAAATTGTTGCGCCTAAATACATTGTTAAAAAAAAAATTTCAATGGTCAAGTGAAGCATTTCAAGTGTATCATCATCAGTACCACATTCGAATAGAAACATACACAAAAACGTGTTTTCGATCATGACAAACAGAAAATACAATAATACTATTAGAATTTTGATTGGGAAAAATTTTTTATATAATTTTTTTTATTTTTTTAGACATGATCTTTTATCATGTGATCAAGGGTTAAGATTGAAATGTCTACAAATACAAATATATTTATAACACATCTAATTGCCTGTCCAAATCTTTTTATTGTCCAATTATATTTAATGTGAAATACGTACGACAGTTTTTTTATTTAAATAATTTAACACAAAAAAAAAAAGAAAAATTGAATTGGTGATTTGAACTGCTAATACCATTTGATTTCAAAACCACTATAAATATTGCTAGATATTTTTTTCTAACTTTCTGTTGGTCTTATGTGGTGCCCATAGGTTCATATAAAAAATTCACAGTAAAATGGGATCATAGCTACAAAAAGTTCAATGGCTAGAGATTTTCAAACCTTGTAAGTATTACTATTGCTTTGTGTTTCAAATTTCATAATGGTCTCCCTCCATAACATAACCACAAATGAAATTGAAAATTAAAAATATTCCCTCGTTTAAAATGGAATTGAATGCTAAGTTTGATCTGTGCTAGATTACAAAATCAACTGTACTAACATGCTAGCCTTACATACAACTAGATGAATGCTACTGGATAATCACTTTCCACAAATTCAGGACTAGAAACCCTTTCATCATAATTAGAGCTGATAAAGGTTAAAAAGGGATTTCTAGAAGTACATCCTTGACACATTTTCATCATTTTGGAGCGTTATGAATGCTGGTTTTCTCTCTAATGGGACTTGGCAACATTTAGTAGGAATTTAAGAACTGCATACATAGAGGTATCTCAAAATTCCGAATCGCTAGACTAATTTCTGAGGAAGAAAATAAAAGCTGATTTCTTATCTTGCCCACAAGTAGACTTCACAATCAAATTTGCAAAATTCTGCTGCACTAGAAATACGAGTCGCTAGCATTCCTCTCACGTTGCTGCGATGGCTACTTAAATATTTGGCAACTGACCTAATGTGCACATGCTGCAAGCTGAATTGTATGATCGAAAGTAACTGATCAACTATACTGCATGCTGGGTTATACGATTGAAGGTAGTAATCAACAATATTCAGGAGATATGGTTAATCAGGCAAGAGTCGTGCACCTTGATCAACACGGAAAATGGAAATAGTCCTAGGTTATCTGGAAATATAAGATGCATAGCTATTGATGAAAAAGATCCACAAGATAGATTGGAATGAGTTCTCATTCTATCCTAGTTTCCTTTTTTTTCTTTTCCCGTTATCATGAAAAAAGAATGGGATATGAAAAAGACCACCAGTTTTAGCAGAAGATTGACAATTGAAAAGCGAAAGAGAATATACAGAAAAAGGTGCAACACAAGTTGCATATAGTATTCAAAAATTAATGCAAGTCCCACCTGGCAGGATACAAGGAGATTTACCAAAATCACAGGAATCTGATGCTGTGATTTAATGCACTTAAGAATAATCTGAATGAGATTCATAGAAATCACTCGGGCAAGGTGATGTGACCTCTTGCTCTAGAAACTGCAGCACCAGTTGCATTGAAGGTCTATCATACGGATTTGCATCAGTGCACCTTGCTGCTATCTCTAGAACAGCTTCTACAGTCTCTATATTGGCATCAGTGCACCTTCTATCTACTACATCTTCCATTCTATTCTCTTTTAACAAGGTATTCATCTGTAGATTTGCACATTAAAATCAATAAATCTTATAAGAATATCATGAATAATAATAAGGAAAAGAATTCTGTTATTTTATCATCAAGGATGCACAACAAAAGGTAGAATACAATAAAAGCAAATATTTCAGGACATACCCAACCAACAACATTGAGGCCACGTTTTATAAAAGTTGGATCGGTAGGCCTTTTTCCAGTAACAAGCTCTAACAACAAAACTCCAAAACTATAGACATCAGATTTTTCAGTTGCTCTTCCACTCTGCAAGTACTCTGTAAATATCACGAACCAAAAAGAAAATTATATTTCTAATACAAATACTGTGTGCAGGCAAAACTAGAGAGTTACGTTCATGATTATTATATAAAAAGTACCTGGTGCCAAATAACCAAATGTGCCAGCAACCACAGTTGTGACATGAGCATCCTCATCAACCAAAAGCTTCGCAAGGCCAAAGTCTGAAACGTGGGGCTCCAGGTTCTCATCAAGAAGAATGTTGCTGGATTTTACATCACGATGAATTATCTTAGGACAACAGTCATGGTGTAGGTATGCCAATCCCTTAGCAGAACCAAAGGCTATCTTCAAACGAGCACTCCAGTTCAGGGATCGGTTAGCTTCCCCATGTTCTAATGAAGAATCACTGAAGAAGTTAACATTCGTTCTTGGAAAAGTATCACCAAGAATCAGAATTGAGGGTATTTAATTCACATATTCCTTTTGCTTACAGCATGAGCAGTAAAGATTAAAAGGAGACTTTCCCAACAAATGTAAAACTACTTGACAGACTGAAAACATATTATCATGGACAACTGGTAAGAAACGCACCAGATTTCATGTAATTTACTAAAAGCTAGTACCAGTAAATAGAAGTGCGTCATAGAAGTCATAACTGGAGTATATCGAAAAATATCTTTAGCAAGACACATCTAATCAACAAAGCAAATTTTTTTTTTTTTTTTTTTTGGGGGGATTGGGGGGGGGGACATAGATCATGGTTCATATTTGTCCATGTTATCAGGTTCACAACAGAGGAGATGGGGTATGGGTTGACTGTGGAAATGTCAAATGTAAATAGTAATTTGACTTTCTCCACGTTGAAACTGTTGTTTGTGATGATGAACAGATCGTACCCAGAAATTTAGAAAGAGATTCTTCTGAAGTTTAAAAGATAACAACCTAAATAGCAGGTCCGATAAAAACTGCATGACATTTTCTGGGTAAGAAAACGTTTAGAATACTAATACAACTCTCAATTGTTAAAACTAAAATCCCATGTTACATAACTGATTCACTCAGCTTTAACAAATAAACACGAGGAAGAATGAAAATGTCACTTTATTCAGAAAAGGGGCATGGTTCTATCTTACTTTTCCATGAAGATGACTGCTGGAATAGCAACTGAACTTTTCCAGACATTTGTAATTCATAATCTAATCAGACAACGCAAAAGACTTTTGATGGTATATTTATTAGTCTTCAATTCTTATCATTCTTCCTAAAATTAATTCGTCAAGAATCAATTAAGTGGACACGGAACTTCATGGCTCCAGGAAAATGTAACATACCATGCAGAAAATCATCTAGACTGCCCATGGCCAGGTAATCATAGATAAGAAGCTTTGCAGCAGGTAGTCTACAATAGCCTCTCAGATTAACCAGATTAATGTGCTTGATGCTGCCCAATATCTCCAACTCTCTTTCAAACACTTGGTCAGAACCTTTACGACTGTGATCAATCCTTTTAACAGCAAATGTACCACAATCATTCATAACCATTCGATAAACAGTACCAAACCCTCCTGCACCAACCACATCTTCCTCATCAAGAGATTCAATCTTCTCTATCAGTTCATATGAAGGATATGGAAGATCTCCATGGAAAGTGATTAGCTTTGCACCTTTTTGATAACCAAAAAAAAAAAAAAAAGTCAAAAGCCATAAAGAATGATACAAAAAACTGCAAATATAAGAGCTTTAGTTTTACTTGGCTCTTGGTGAATTTGTTTTTTGACTTCTGTATATCTCTTGGCAGCCCTTTCCTTCTTTGACAACAAGCAGACCCAAAGAAAAGCAAGGAGCACAATGAGTACAAAGCCCATTGTAGACATTGCACCAATGACGATTCCCTTAATATAATGCGATGATTGTTTTGTAGGCACTAAAAGAAACCAGTTAAACAAGCAAGAGTATTATTTAGTGGAACAGCTAGAATTTAGAAAAATAGGGTCGACACAAAACTTCCAGAATCATCAATTTCATTTATAAATGACTACCTCTGGC
The DNA here is from genome assembly GCA_024721245.1 of Mitragyna speciosa. NCBI lineage: Eukaryota > Viridiplantae > Streptophyta > Magnoliopsida > Gentianales > Rubiaceae > Mitragyna > Mitragyna speciosa. The sequence goes on from JAMWEH010001954.1 coordinate 14,836, forward strand.
TTCATCACTTTCAGCTCGAGGCAAGACTGCAGGGAACCCCAGAGAGGTTCGACAAGGCTTTTGCACTTGTTGGCCACAAAGATCTAAATTACCAATAAACCTAGGCATAAGCATAACATATTTAGAATACCACCGTAAGGATTCAGCATGAGAAATGGGAAATATTCCTACTGATAGTGTCATGGAACATTTATTATGCAGCATCACATTTCTCTTCATTTCTCTTTGAACTTTGCTTGGTTTGCAGTGTTGAAAGTGAAGCTACACTCAATGCTTAACAGATCTATTGATGCCTATTAATTGGGCATCAAAACCAAGAGAATGCTGTTCATAAAATGTTCTTATTTATTACTTCTTATTTCTCATAACCTTTAAATTAAAGCAAAATAATCGTTATTCATTGTGAACATGGTGTATAAAGGCTGAAAACGAAAAGGGATTTTCAGCTTCGAGTTCAAGCAATTCATCTTATGTGCAACTCAAATCTTAGGCAACCAAAGTGCCAAACATTCCACTAGTGATGATCTATTGTAGTGTATAATGCCATGGTTACTCTGTTGAACAAGGCTTCATTAATATCCAATTTGTCAATGCTATACAAATCTGCTACTGTCTGAAATGGCAAGAAGTTCAGCATAAAGAATTGATCACCTTAAAGACTAGGAAGATCTGGAAGACACAAGAACTTTTGAAGAGTTTCTTATTTAAATAAAATTGACTTCATACAATGAGAAAAGTGAATCTAAGCTGTCTTTCAGCAGGCTAACCTGCTCTAAACTTCTAGGTAGCAAAAAATAGATAATTAAAAAAAAGCATAAGCTTAGTCAAAGTGTCAAACAAAATACAATTTAGGACCAACCCCTTGTCAAGCATTTATTTCAGTGGAAACCAAATTTTGATAATGAGCAGGAGACTTACGAGTTATTCCCAAAGGAGCTTAGAACTCCAACATCAGGGATTTCACCCGAGAAGAAATTTGTTGACAAGTTTCTGTATTAATTGTATAACAAACATTACTACAGGAGAAATTTTTCAGCTTTCCAATAAACTCAAAAATCCATTTTGTCTAAGTTGTCAATTTGAACTTACAAAGACCGTAGACGTGTCAGGTGACCAAGAGAAGAAGGTATAGCACCCTTGAGTGAATTGCTTGATAAATCCCTAAATATCATTTATCCCGCGACCATTACTGCAACAAAAAACATAAAACCAAGTTCGCAAGTAAAAGGTAAAACAACAAAAATGTCTTACAATATGGTGAGAAGAGAAAGGTTCCCAATATTTGAAGGTATCCCTCCTTGAAGATAGTTGGCCCTCAAATACCTTAATCATGTAATTCGCCAATGAGACTCACATTAACAATGCAAACAAGAAATGGGTTAGTTCTAGAACTTAAAACAAGAGTCCAATTTTCCTTACAGGGCTCTGAGATCAGAACAATTCGTAATCTCATGGGGAATGATACCGTGCAGGCTGTTTTGGTGAAGTGCCCTGGACAAGAAATTAGCTAAATATTCACAAGTGATATGTGCCCCCATAATAAATCCAAATTTACTGTATTAATTAAGCACTTACATTCTTTGCAATCTACTTAATTTACCAATGCTGGGAGATATAATACCTCCAAGTTGCATATATGGTAAGTTTCTGAAAATATAAAAACATACAAAAAATAGTAATAAATAATAAATCTCTTACTCAGAAAAAATCGAAACTAAAACAGGAAAATCTAAAGAAACAAGAGAGAAAAACATACATAGAAATAACACTTTGATCTTCAGGATGACAAGAAATGCCAGTCCATTCGCAGGGAGAATCATCAGAACCATTCCAGTTACTGAGATAGTTCTTGCTGTCATTCAAGCTGGTTTTGAATTCCAACAATGTAATGCCTACAAACAAACACACATTAAAGATCCTTTCTTTAACTAAAAAGGGCTTCAAAATAAAAAAGATCCAAACTTTAGCACTATGAGCTGCTGAAACGGAAATTGGGAGGGAAAAAAAATACCATCTGCAGTGAGAGCTGAAGGAGTCTGGCTCAGAAGGGCTGCTGCCAATGCAACTGAAAACACCAAAATCAACACACCCCTTTTCATTTCTAGATTTAAATTTTTTTTCCTTTTTTTAATAACAAGCTTCAAAATTTTTTCCTGATATGCTAGTTCAGTGATGTACTGTAGATTTGTTTTAGGCTACTGGTGCACCAAACAGGCAAGAAGAGAAGAAACCAACGAGAATGGGATGGTGGTGAGCCTTTTTAGTAAAGGTACACTGTGATTATTATAATTGCTTAAAATGAAAAATCAGTAATAGTTCCAACTCAGGCAGGAAGAAAGAGAAAAAGAGTTGAAAGAGTTGAGTGAGATGGAGACTTCACTTTGAAATTATAATCTATAGATGCATTAGAGTAGCGTAGAAAGTTGTGCAATAGGTGTTGAAAGGAAGAGCCGTTGTCGCATGAGTCCAAATGGGGAGTTCAAAAAAGTGAAGAGCCTACTCTCGAGTGTGACATAGCACGTTCAAACTCGCTAGAATCAGGGGGAAACATGTCTGAATTTTAATGTTCCTAAACAAACATTCTTTGCTCCTCTTTTTATTTCTATCTTAAATTATAAGTTTATTTTTATTTTTAAACAATAATTAATTTATTATTTTATTAACACATTCATATTTAATGTACATTGAAAAATTGAAGTGTTCTAAATTCAAAGAATAAATCTACATCCTAAATAGTTTATTTTTAGAGTGTTTTTTAAAAATAATTATTGTAGGAATTTTAAAGATTTTTCTTGATAAATGTGTATGTGAGATAAAAAGATAATTAAAAAACGTGTTTAAAATTTCTAAAAAACATATTTTTAAAAAACACCAACAAACAAACAAAGCTTTATATGCATTTTAGTTTGAATGAATGATATAATATTAATAAGGAGTATTTGAAAAAAGTATGAACAAAAAATAATTATTGTTACATTAATTAAATTTCTTAATCTATGTAAAAAAAAAAAAAAAGACCTATATTTGTAGAACAGTGAGAGTATGGCAAAGCTAGATCGCTGGCAGGTGATGCACAGTTGCACATTATTAAAAAGTAAGTATTACATGCGTCACGTGACATGTCATGTAATGTATTAAAATTTATTACACATTACTAAATAATACAAATTATAACTTACTATCACCATATAATGTTAAATAATTAATTCTACATTTAATACTTTTCGTATCATTATATGTGCGGTGGGGGTGTGACTCTACCAAGATTTTATTTTTGAGAGCTAAAAAGTGGGACCTTTACACTGCCCGAGTCTTACACATGTCCCAAAAATTTCAATATTAGGAACCTTTAGCAAATGTGTCCATATCGAACTTTTACACTATGTTTGGGAAGAAGGAAATGGAGGGAAAGAAAAGAAAAGAAAAGAAAGGATTTTAAGGTGTTGTTTTGTTTGGGAGTAAGGAAGGAAAAGAAAGGAAAATTTACTTAACCATTTTCCTTTGTTTGGGAGGAAGGAAAGGGAAAGAAAAGAAAGGAAATGGAAGGAAAAGTTGGCTTGTTTTGGCCAAAAAATTTTCCTTCCAAATTTGGGAGGAAAATGTAAGAAAAGAAAGGAAAGTTGATTTCCCTTCTTTTCTTTTCCCTCACTTTCTTTTCTCTTCTTTTCTTTTCCTATCCCAACTCCCAAACTAAGCCTTAGAAAACACCTCCCAAGCAGCAGGGATTGGGGGTTTAGTCCCAAGCAGAAGAGATGTTTATTATACGCCATTTATTGTGATTTAGCCGGTAAAAAATTTGATGGGATTCAGTTGGTAAAGGCTTGATGCTTGGAGTTCTTCGAATTGAGGTTTAGTGCCAACTACATAATAAGCTATTGAAAATACGTTTGTAGTTTGCTTGAGGTTAGCACGAGGCGAATCTCTTATTTTTCTAAGCTTTTATTTGTCAAAAAAAATTGTTTATTATATGTGTCAACCGGAATAAAGAGTTTGTGGTTTTTTCAGGTCGTGTTAATGGGTGTTAAGGCTCATTAGCTGGAGTAATTAGAAAAAATAGGTTTGGTTAGGGTTCCGAAAATTGGAAATCAAACCAACCCAACCCAACCCCACCCACCCCGCTATCTAAGCAAACGGGAGTAATGAGCTAAGATATACTTTCGAACAGCCCAGTATTGCATACAATAGGCCTAATTTATGCTCTCCATAAAATTGGTATCTGCCGATTTGATTTTCTGGTATCGTTGTTACATTTAATGTTTGGTATAAGCCAACTTCTTCTAACAGTCCCTCGTAACTTTTTAGGATATATTTGTTCCAAGGCCTAAAAATATAATCCAACCCAATTGAAGGCTTTTATGTCATGTCAGCAATTGCCTCACACACCACAAGTGTACAGTTTTCTGACAAAAGTTGGCAATAAAACTCTCCTATAGCCTACAGCCCAAAAGCAGCATCCTTTTATGTTATCTCAGAGTTCAAGAATTACCACAGAAAAAGTGCAAAGTGGATGGATTTGTTGTTCACTGAGGTACAATTGTTCTTTTTTTTTTTTTTTTTTTTCGAAAAACTCGGCACAAGTCCTAATGGAGAAAGAGGGAAAAAAGAATTTAAAACAAATCTACAATGCATCCCAAGAGGTAATTATGACTTAAGGGATGAATAATGAGATTTAAGTACTAATACACTCACGTTCAAAAGTCCTGATGTGGGACAAATTTTTTTTAAAAAAAAAAAACTCGACACAAGTCCTATTGGTAAAAGAAGGAAAAGGGGACTTAAATCAAATTCACAATCCATCCCAAAAGGCATTTGCAACTTGAAGGAATGAATCATAAGACTTAATTACTAACACACTGACATTCAAAAGTTGTTCTTGATAGCAAGTCCAAAAGTTGATGCAGCGGACCAAACTAAACACTTGCCCCAAATTTTAAAATTGTAGCACTAGTCTGGAAGATTAGGGAGGAGAATAAGAGAAGAGAAAAACTTAAGTCTTAATATTAATTAACCAATGAAAAGAGAAAACACAATGAATCTTCAAAACTTTTCGGATCTGTATGAATGTATCGAAGCCAGCAGAGAACTTTCTATCCTCTTGGTATTTTGTATAGTGTAAGGTTTTCATCAGTTTTTAAGTAGCTGAATATAATCTGTATACTTCCAAGAATCTATAATTTCTGCGTACTATAGAATAATTCACAGCACTACTTGCTTCTTTTATTTGATGAACAAAATGAAAAAAAAAATTTTGAGAGGAAAGCATTTATACCTTTGTACTCAACATCCCTTTTAATTGTTCGGAAAAGAAATGCTGCTACATTGGCTAATCTTATTGTTTCCTCTACAACCTGCTTATAAATCACTTGTCTAAATATCAATAGATTAAGACACGAGAAAATGGTAACATAAACTGGGAATAATACCTAGGCAAATGCATCAATTGACCTGAGAATGTTAGTCAAAATTCAGTCACATTAGTTATACTGCGGTTCCAAATACAAGTACGATTATTACGTCAAAAGATGCACTAATTATTGATTATATGATTTATACACATTGATATATCGGAGCTATCTAAATAACTTCTCGTATACTAGTAAGCATAAAAAATGTATGCCTAACAAAAATAACGAATTTTTAAGGGAGATATGTAATCAATTTTATATCAATGAGTATAAATTATATAATCTTTACACATGTTTTTTCCTGCTAATTCTTTTTCACCCAAAATACATTCACTAATTTTTATTTTTAAAATTTAAAAAATATTATTTTTTATAATTTTAATTAATATTTTTTATGAATTTTAAATCACAATCATTTCAATTTTAAAATGTGCTTAGAATTTTTTTTTCTTTTTGCTCTAAAAATTTTTAAAATATTATTTTTAACTTGAATACAAATGTGTAAAAACTAAACTTCCAATAAATTAAATTAAAATATGAAAGTTCAAATTCATTATTAATTTTTTCACATTCTTATTTAAAATGCTAATAATTATTATAAATTTTAAATTAATTAAAGGGTATAATTAATTTATCTTAAAAGAATATTATGAATTTTAAAATTAAAAATATTAAAGTCTTTTGTAAGCTTAAAATCACAAACAAAAAAAATAAGAATTTGATATATGCTTGTACAAAGAATTAAAGACAATTAAGTCAAATTAATATATATTTTATTCGATTTTGACACCTAAATATGATTATACCAAGCATTGAAAAAGGAATAAGTATTCTATTCTGACTTGAGTTACCAAACAATAGTCTGAAAAAAAAAAATTTCAATTCATTCAAGGTAGAAAGGCATAAAGGGTGTCAAAGACTATCCATTTGTCCCATTTCCGCGTACCAATAGGGGAGCAGAAGTAATATTTACAAGAAGCTGTTAATTTTATAAAGTCTTTTTTTCGGCGGCTGATGAATGGCCAAAAAGGAAGAAGCCATGTGCAAACCAAAGACCAATTCTGCAATTTTTTTTTTTTTTGGGTGACACAATTCGTTTATTAGTACTACCATATTAATCTTTTCCCAATTCGTTTTCCATACGTTTCCGCCAAGAGCGTGAATTCCAGTTAACAAATAGAGTTAACAGAAGACAAGATGAATCCAATTATGAATTTTAACTCTTTTATGATTCAAAACTTGACATTAAGGCTCTAATACCACTTGTAGGCTTTCATTGGATTTCAATATCAAGTAATTGAGTCCACTAATGTATTAAAAATTATATACGGTTCTTCATTGCCGTTGAAATTTGATAAGGTTGAACAAAAACGACCAGCATCAACAACAAACCAGGATCTTGGTCTATAACGATGTATCTAGGATTGGTGCTCTCTCTCCTTACTGAATCCTGTGTGGCAGTTATGAATGCCACAAACCATCCGTAACAGTCTAGACTATAGTACTACAGAAGGGAGAGAGGAATTTAATCCTAATTTGGATCCTGCTCGACTAAGGAAACCATTAAACTGGGCTCTATACCTACAAAATTGGGTCATACACCTTACATATCACATTAAAAGTAATGTTTTAAAATTCAAACTGTTAATTGAATTGGTGAAGTGATAGAGTTGCGGTTCAACCGATCAGACTAGTTCAACTCCGGTTCAATAATTTTTAAAAAATAAAATATATAAATATTTAGACATTTTATAGACTAATATAAGACATTATTATTTGATAAAAAGCTAAATATTCTAAAAACTTGGAACGTTCGCAAATAAATTTTTAAATTGTAAATTCAAACAAACAAATTAATCACGATTGAACCTGAAAAAATGATAATCTTAAATCCTATCAAAAAAGACATCACCACATCTTGAAATTAAACAAAATTCATCAAAACTACTGAAATTAAATGATTATAAAACTCCAAATGTTAAAACCACAAGCAACGTAAGAGAAAAATTAAAAGTTATCTAAATTATATGTCCAATTGTTTAAATATTAAAACCATAATGCTAATATTACTAAACCGCCGGTTCAATGGTTCAAGCTGCTTTATGTGATTCGTACGATGGTCAACGGTTTTATGAGCTAGTTAAACTAGTGTATGAATTGGACCGGTTGAAGTAGAGATTCGGTTTGATTTTTAAAACGCTTATTAAAAGTGACTGAGACAAACTTAGATCCAAACCTTGTGGATCATATTATATGGGTTTCACCAGTTTTTCGTTTAACATATATTAAAATAAAAAGAAAATAAAAATTATTTCTAACATCAACAGCCATTGAATTAAAGATTCTTAACACAAATTGACTCATTGTCAATACTCTAAACAACTTTTTAATAATGCCTTTCATTTAATTAAGCAGTTTTAAGCGATGACGCGAATGAAAACCGGTTCTTAGTTATTAGCTATGTACGCGTCATGAAAGCAAACCTGGCGGGCATGATGATAGGAAGTTCCTGGAATATTGATATGTTGAGACTTGACTCCTTTCATCATACCCTCAAATAGATGATCAAGTGTATCCAAATGCGGTCCTGGCTCGAACCTGGAAAATTACATCGCAATGCTCTCAAAAGTAACCTTTAGGGAACAAAAGATTCCAAGTAATGAAACTAAGGGCCTATGAATCTTCTTGAACAAAATTAACATGTTGTCACAACATAAGTAGTGTAAAAAAAAAAAAAAGGACAAAAAGTTATGATAAATAGAGTGTACTGTCTTAACTTCATGCAATGCTACAATTTTACCTTTCTTTGACCATAGTTGAAGTGCTTCAATAATTATTGGTTGGACCATGAGGCTACCCTTTGGAGAGGATCGGGTTGATTGATGGCCTTTCCGTCTGAGCCTCTAATTCTTGCGTATGGTGATCTTTCGAGGGCGAGTAGGGAATTCTTGTCGTTTATCAGATATTCTAACTGATTCTATTTGATCAAAATCCAATTAATTGAACTCCTTCCCATCCCCCCCCCCCCGCCCGGCGGGGCGGGTATTACGAAATCTTTATTTTTTTTAGCTTTAAAAAATTCAATAAATAGTAGTCTTGTGCCAATAAGAAAAATTAAAACTGTAGCGGGGAGAAAATCTTACTTGTTTCTTTCATGGTTAATGTAGTCATCAGGCCAACGAACCACCCAAGAGAATCAGAAAAAGTGAAACATCTCTCCAACAAACAGAAACCCCATGTGGCCAGGAGGAAGCTTAGTGCCTTCACCGGAACACCGCGGAGTAACTGGTAATACATACCAGAAACAATTCCACCACCACACCGACCACCCCACTAGTGGTACAATTCCGACCGCCAATGCCATCCAAGTTCCCGTGTTCATTTCCATCTTTCTGAGTTGAGTTTATAACAATTTCTTTAATACTATATTTCGTTATTGTAGTCTTTAGGGACTTCTGACATAACATGAGACCGGCTTTATATACATTTACTTGCATGCAATATTTTTTGGTGTTAATATACTCCGCATGGTATACTCTTCCATATTGATTTTGCAAGAAGACAAATCTAACCGGTGCTGCTTGATCATTTCCCCTATGGTGAACTTGGGGTGCAATTCATAGATAAAAGTTTCACATTAGTTAGTAGACCGTCTGTTTTAATAACTGCAAGTTTTTAATGCGATTTGTGGTCAAAATTCTGATACTGGAACGAGGTAACATAAACACTTGCTATACATTGTATAAACAAAGTCAAAAAATCTAGCCGACAATAGGCTAATGTGTATTTTTTTTTTTCCTTTTTCCTTTTGAGTGTTGAAGATCTGCTCTTGGAATTGTGATCAAAGTTCAACCTGGCTGCTGATAAGGTTTTGGAGGTTCAAATGGCATTGTCAAATTTTTCACTCTAATATGAATTCAATAAAAATGCAGCCAATAATAAAGTAGACTCAAACACATACAAAGGACCTCTGGGAGTCCAAGGACAATTAGATCAAATCAATTACAAATTCGAGAATTTGTATGGGCATCTACAAATTCGTCACTTCATATATTTATGTATCGTAGAATCAATTTTTTTATTATATGTTCTGATTTTGACCTATCAATATTAATTAATCGTTCTTACAAGCCGCCAGCCGTCCCGGCGGCCACGGCGGTCAAGAAAAGCATGTCAAATGTTTTACGAAAGATTAGTTCAATTAGGCCATGATACGTCTCACAAAGAGATATGGCTTTGTACATCTTGTTCGCTGTACAAGGGAATAGCATTCATGTTCACTTATCCAATTCTTTATTCAAGTGAATTTAGTGCGCATACGGCTCCAAACTCTGGTTTATAAAAAACTTCTTATCAATTTCATGTAAAATATTACTATTTAGGTTGGATCGATCACCTTAAGATACTAACTGCAACAAATTTGTTGTATTATAGGAAAAAAGTGTTACATTTGTTGCATGTAATTGACTACATATTCCACTCAAAAACGAAAGTACCGATTAATTACATATACGTTGAGCTGATCGCGAAGATTGTGCTACATCAAACATATATGTGAACAAAAGTAGACTCCAGGATTCAAGAATTCTGAAAAGAGACTGATTGAATGTTGAAAGCTTGAAAACACGAGCATGAGATAACAACCAAAACAAGGGCTTTCATTCTGGATCATATTCTGCTTATGTCAATTTCAACGCCGTCAATTGGTCTTGGATGGGGCAAATAAGAAATGCCCACATTATCATTGACTAATTCCCACCTGAAAATTGTGCACAAACTATAACATGTCTCAAAATTACAATGCACTGATATTGTTAACTATACTGTTAACGTATATCACTCTTTTCTGGATTGGGATTGATTAGAAAATTAATTAATTTATTAGGGATTTGATTTAGAAATCGTTCCTTTATTATTATAAATATTTTGTCTAAGTTCATTGTATATTGTGCCTTGCTTCATTGTATATTGTATTTAGGTACATTGCATCTATGCTCATTATATATTTTGTTTAGGTTCATTGTTTGTATCTATTAATCATATTCAAGCCTATAATTACAGGTTTCTTGTACTTTTGTAAGTGTGCACTGTTTTATCATAATACACTATCTTGTTCCCAAACTATATACGTTTATCTTTTTGACACGGTATCAGAGCAATAATCCTTCTTGCTCTTTTCTCCAAGTTCTAGTCTTGCATTATTTTTTCTTGTTGAGTTCTTGAAACAATGGCAGTTGCCCTTTTCTCCAAGTTCTACTCTTGCATTATTTTTTCTTCTTGAAATAATGGCAGAACAAATCGAATCACAAAATTTAGGAAGTTCCTCAATTGGTAATCTGTTCTGTGGTCCAAATTCTTCATATTTTTTAAATTTTGCCAATTACACCAATTTTTCGGGTTCCACTGCTTCAATTGGTGGTTTGACAACCGAACAATACGAGTAGCTCATCTTTATAAATAATGATAAGGTCTATGGCTCGGTTAATTTTGCTAGTAATATAACAGACTTGACTACAAATTCCTCCTCTTGCAACGCTTGGTTACTAAGCAAAGTACAACTCATCAGTTTATAGATGACATAACCTTCTTGTTTGTTCAGCCAATGGCACCATGAAACAACTTCGAGGACATGGTAGACATTATTATTCAGGTCTTCATTGTAATATTATTTTCATAGTCGTCTCACAAAAAACACAATTATATTGCCCTATTATTTTCTTGATTTTTGTGTTGTTCAGAACCTATGCTCGACGAAACTGATTGGAGTAGTTAGGGAACAAGATGGTCTATACTACTTTACCACATATTGTACTAAGTCTTGTCATGTCATACCAATGCGGTATCAGGATCTAGTATTTTATGGCATCAATGGTTACCTAGTTTCTCTCATATTCGTTTCAATAAAGTTGTCAAGAGTGTACTGTGTGCCTTTTAGGTAAGGACTCCAGACATGCTTTGTCTTTCAAGTATAACAAATTTGTGACTCATTTTCATTTGGTTCATATTGATATATCGGGCCTTATCAAACACCTTCAAGCTCTGAGGCTCATTTCCTTTTAGCTCTTGTAGATGATTCTACCAAAACAGTTTGGATATACTTATTAGAACACAAGAACAAGGCTTGTTGTGCTTTTTAAAAATTTTATTTTTTAATTTAAATTCAATTTAGATTCCAAGTTAAACAAGTAAGAAGTGATAATATTCCATGGCTTACTAAAGGTGACATGAAATTATTTTTTAGAAAAAAAAAAAGAATTGTTAATCAAATTTATTGTGTTAGTACACCTCAACAAAATTGGGTTGTCAAAGGAAAACATAGGGATATTCTTAATGTGGCTCGTGCTCTCAGATTTCAGAGTAACTTGCCTATTAAATTCTGGGGGAAATGTGTTTCAACTGATACATACATTCTCAATCGTATTCTCACCTCAACGCTTGGAAATAAATCCTTTTTTGAAAGAATTTTTAGCAAGTCATCAAGCTATATTATTTTAGAGTTTTAGTTGTTTACGTTATGCTATTAATCCCTTACAATTTTTAGACAAGTTTAAACCCTGGTCAAGAACTTGTGTATGTGTAGGCTATCCTCAGAACAAGAAGGGTTTTAAAGCTTATGATTTGGAGATAAAAGATTTTTCTTTTCTAGTGGTCTACACTTTCATGACATGATCTTTCCTTTCAAAATGTCTTCTATTACACTGCCTCCAAGATCGTTTCTTGCCTTAGCACCTAGTTCTGCCCACTAGGTTTCAATGGTCACCTTGATGATCAGTGTGTTGATTCTTTTTATATACATCTCATCCTAGTCATGCAGTGCTAAGTCTCGAAGTTACTTTCTCTTTTCCAATCATGAAATCTCTTCCATGATTAACCATGCAGAAGAGATTCAGATGTTGCTATCATCTCAGGAACACTAGATTTGAAGCCCGGCAACTTATTTGAAAGATTGTTTGTGATCTTCCGTGTAACTCTTGTCACTCCAATTTAATTTCCACTTTGAGACCATCCACTCTATCCTTTTGATTCCTGTTTTATCAATTACCATTTTTCTTCTTCCTATCAAGTTTTCCTTGCAGCTTTATTAAACAAGATTGAACTTGCTATTTATGCTAAGGCTACTTAAGATGAAAATAGAAAGTCTGCTGCGCAAGCTGAACTTAATGCCCTAACAGCAAATCAAACCTAGGAAGTTGCATCCTTGCCACCAAGAAAGAAAGCAATTGATTGTAAATGGCTGTATATGATTAATACAAATAAAATGGCACTGTTGAGCGTTATAAATCTTGCTTAGTGGCCAAAGGGTGTACCCAGGAGAAGCTCTGGATTACATTGAAACATTCTTCCCTGTGGCAAAGTTTACAATAGGTATGGTTGTGGTTGCGGCTAAAGACTGGGAATTACATCAGTTTGAAGTAAATAATGCTTTTCACCATGGTGATTTACATGAGGAAAATTATAAGGTTCCTCAACTAGCTATTTATAATTATGCTACTAGAGGGTTTGTCAACTTCGCAAATCCCTTTATGGTCTTAAATAGGCATCCAGGGAGTAGTTTTCTAAATTAGTTCGTGCTCTTAAAAAATATAGTTTGTTCAGTCCGAAGTTGATACCAATTTTTTTTTTTAGCTTGAAGACGAATCACAATTTCCTTGTAGTTTTGATCTCTGCTGATGACGTAAAGTTGCAAGAAACAGTTCCTTCTAATGCCAAAAATTTAAACAGTTCTTGTACAGAAAGTTCCATCTAAAGAATCTTGATCCTCTCATGTTTTTCTTAGCCTTGAAGTTGCTAGGAATATGCTGTTGATATTTTGTCTAGTTCCTATGTCTCAATAGCATAAATTTGGGCTTTGACCACTACGCCGTTGGCCGATCCCTCATCCTATCATTGTCGCGTGATTCTATTTTTGAACCTCATCATCACACATTTAGATATCTTGTATGTAGTTAATATCCTGAGTCAATACAAGCATTCACTTACGATGGCTCATCATATAGCAGCCTTAGAGGTTGTCGAATACATTAAGAGTTCTCAAGACTATGGATTATTTTTTCCTTTCTCAGAATGATTTGCAGCTCAAAGGTTATTGTGATGCTGATTTGGGTACTTGTCCTAAGACACAACCCCCCCATAACAGGTTATTATTATATTTCCCTTGGATATGCATCTATCTCTTGGCGTACCAAGAAGAATTGACTGTGAGTCACTAATCTATTGAAGCAGAATATCATGCCATGACAGGTACCATGAGTGAACTATTATGGTTACGAGCTTTGTTACTTGATCTCACTATTTTCAATTCATAGCCAATGAATCTTTTTCGTGACAATCAAGCTGCACTTCATATAGCCGCCAATCTTGTTTCTCACAAGCGTACCAAATATATTGAGATTGATTGTCACTTTGTTCACGAGCAAATTTGATCCCATAAGCTTTGTATCCATTTTCTTTGGTTAGAGAATCAACCTGTTGACTACCTAAGCGCTTGGTTCAAATCTTTTTCATCAATTATTGTGCAAGCTTGGTATTTCATTCCTCCACGCTTCAGCTCGAGGAAGATTGTTAACGTACATCACTCCTGTTTTCTAGATTGGGATTGATTAAATAATTTATTAGGCATTGATTTAGAAAATTTTCCTTTATTATTATAGATATTGTGTCTAGTTTCATTGTTTGTCTATTGGTTCATTGTGTCTGGGTTCATTGTATATTAAGTTAGATTTATTGTGTCTTGGTTCATTGTATTACTAGTCATTCACAAGCCTATATAAATACAGACTTATTGTACCTTTGTAAGTGTGTATTGTTTTATCATAATACATCATCTTGTTACCAAACCATGTTTATCATTTTTGATAGATACTTTAGCTTCTCAATGAAAAACAAGGCCTAAATCAACTTTGCACCCCCTAAATTCTACCAGATTCCTATTTTGCATCCTAAACTTTAATTTTAGACAAATTGTACCCTGAACTATTGAAAACATTCTATTTGAGTCCAATCATTTACAAGATCAACCAAGCTAAGGGAACTTAGGCGCATGTTTGCAACATCAGGAATAAATGGAGTGTTTTATACAATTTAGGTACAGTCTGTGCAAAATTGACCCCATCAAGAATTAGACTTAAATGAATGTCTGATTGTGGACAGGGTCAATTTTGGACAAACTGCACCTAAATTGTTTGGAATGTTTTAAATAGTTTAGGTGAAATATGTTCAAAATTGACCTTGTCAACAATTAGACTTAAATGAATGTTGCACACATGCGCCTAAGTTTCGATAGTTCGATTAATGCAGTCAACGATTGGAGTTAAATGGAATATTTTGGACAGTTGAGGGTGCAATCTATCCAAAATTGAAGTTTATTGTGCAAAGTGGATTTTGACCTAAAAAAAAAAAACTTTGCAATTTATCCCTCTTGCTACTTATTAAATTGTTTTTTTTAATAGATTTGGTATTAAAGGAAAATGAAGCATTGACATATCTCATGTTACCTGTATCCTACAACCAAATGGTGGATAAAAATGGCAACCTGCAACCGAGCAAGCATATTCCCTGGACATATCCTTGATCCCCCGCCAAAGACCAAGTGTGTCCCGGGCTTTGGTTTTCCCTGAATAAGAAAATATACAGCAAAATTACCAAAAACTAAATAAATACACAGAGTACATATGAACTAAATAAATATGTGAAAACTGGTCTTTTCCAGGCATGGGCAAATAATAGATTACATTCCATCGTTCTGGATTGAAGCATAATGGATCTTCAAAATTTTTCGGATCTGTATGAATGTATCGTAGCCAGCAGATCACTTTCCATCCTCTAGGTATTTTGTATCCTGTGATAATTTCACCTTTTTTTAGTAGCTGAAGATACGCTTCCAAGGATATATAATTTCTGTGTACTGTAGAGTGATTTACAGCACTACTTATTTCTTTTGTTAGATGAACAAAATGAAAATAAAATGAGAGGAAAATATTTACACCTTTGTACTCAATGTCCCTTTTAGCTGTTCGGAAAACAAATGCTGATACGTTGGCCAATCTTATTGTTTCCTCTACAACCTGCTTGTACATCACTTGTCTAAACATCAATAGATTTAGGCGCGATAAATTGTGACATAAGCTAGGAAAAATACCGAGGCAAAACCATCAATTGTCCAAGGAATGTTAAGAATAAGTCACATCATTTACCATGTGATTCCAAATATAAGTACGAACTATTATGTCAAAAGATACACTCAATATTGACTATATTATTTATACACATTTGGTGTATCGGAACTATTTAACTAACTTTTTCTATACTAGTATGCATAAAAAATGTGTATAACAAAAAATAACGAATTTCAAGGGAGATATAAAATCCATAGCATTAAATAACAATGAAATGTAATCTCCGTAATGGAATCTTAATGCACTTGTAGCATACCTTGTTTGTGTATTGCAATTTTAGAATGTCATCACGTGTGATGAAATCACCATTTCCACTTATTGCCTTGTTCTCCTCCTGCAATTGGTTAGATATTTTGGTTCTAGGCGTCAAGAAAAAGAAGGAAATAAAGAATGAAACTCACCGAATTCTTAATGTTTGGTGGATGTACCTGAAGCTTTTTAAGTACATTAGGGTACTTTGCTAGGTAATATATAGCCCACATAATTGAGAGTGAAGTTGACTCGTAGCCAGCAATTATAAGGCCAACAATGTTATCAAGCACCTCTGCGTCTTGTAATTGCTTTCCCTCATCGTCTTTTAGGCGCAGGAGTTGATCCAACAAATCATACTGGTCTTGTGGAGTATCAAATTCAGCCTTTCTCTTGTTTATCTCCTTCATAAAAATTGCTATGGCTTTCTTCCTACACTGTTAAATTACAAATTCTCCTTTGGGATCAAACAACAATCTCTTCTCTAGGTAATATTGGATATTCAATTATACATAATACAAATTGAAAATTTGAAAATTAGGGACTTCATCAGGCTTTTCCCTACTAGCTTTTCTGAACAACTTTACTACAAACATCATTCACAGGTAGTATGTTTATTGTATTTAACCTTATGAATTTCCAACATCTTGTAATTCAAAGACCTTAATATGATTCACTGTCATGAATGGTATACTTGATGTCTAACGAAAATGAAACAGAGAATTACTTATAACTTTCGTTTGGGAAGCTCAAATTTAACACGAGATCATTTTTTTAGGAATAAATTGTCAAAAACTCCCTTATAGATGAGCATTCCTTTCTTTTGATGCATAAGGTTCGATAAAATTTTCATGATTTTTTTGGGTATTTTTATTTTATTAATTTTAGCATTATTTTTCTCCCTCTGTGTGTGTGTATGTGTGTGTGTCTCTTTCCATTTTTTGTTAGTTTGTTTTGAGTTGCCATTTTAAACAGCCATTGACACTAAAGAATCTTCACACATATGAAGACTCACTTTCAATGCTCTAACAACTCCTTAAAATTGAGTTTCCTATTAATTAAGTAGCTTTAAGAGTTGAGGCAAATTAGTGAAAACCGATTCTTAATTACTAGCAATATATGGTTCATGAATGCAAACCTGGAGGGCATAATGATAAGAAGTTCCTGGAATATTGATAGGTTGACATCTGACTCCTTTCATCATTCCATCAAATAGATGATCAAGTGTATCCAAATGCGGTCCTGGCTCGAACCCGGAAAAGTACTTTCCAATGTTCTCAAAAGTAACCTTTTGGGAAAAAAAAATTTCCAAATGATGAAATTAAGGGCCTAGTGACTATTCTTGAACAAATTAACATGTTGTTATAAATTAAATAAAAAAAGGATCAAAATTTATTGATAAATAAGAATCTACCTTCTTAACTTCATGAAATGCTACAATTCTACCTTTCTTTGACCACAGTTGAAGTGCTTCAACAATTCTTGGTTGGACCATGATGGCTGTCTTTCGGAGAGGATCAGGTTGATTGATGGCCTTTACAACTAAGCCTCTAATCCTTGCATGTGGTGATCCTTGAAGGGCGAGTAAGGAATTTTTGCCTGTGATTTCAGCAGTAGGCCATCCCATGCCAAAGTTCTCATCCGATTGAAGGATGAATTTGTTAGATGATGGAGAGCATGCAATTATAGAGGGTGAACCAAAAAGATGCGTTTTGTATAATTCTTCTCCCTCACCATATCTAATTGGATTGGCCATTGTAAAATAACATGTCAATCCCCATTTATATGTTGATCACAAGCTAATTAAGAGAACTTCTTTTATTTTTTTTTTCTTTTTGCTTTTTGAAATCCTTTTGTTTTGGCGTTAAAAAACAATAAATAGCAGTAGTCCTGTGCCGATAAAAGAATTAAAACAGTAGCGTGGAGAAAATCTTACTTGTTTCTTTTATGGTTAATGTAATCATCAGGTCGACGAACAACCCTAAAGTACCAGAGAAAGTGAAACATCTCTCCAAAAAATGGAATCCCCATATGGCCAGGAGGAAGCTTGGTGCCCTCACCGGAACACCGGAAAGTTACTGGTAGAGCATACCAGAAATAATTCCACCACCACATCACCCACCCCACTAGGGGTACAATTCCGACCACCAATGCCACCCAAATTCCCAAGTTTATTTCCATCTATCTGAATTGTCTAATTTTGTAATTGCAATCTTTAGGGACTTCTGAAATACCGTATGAGGTCGGATTTACATATACTTGCATGCATGCGTTATTTTATAGTGTTATATACCGACAGATAGTATATTCTTCCATAATAATTTAGCAAGAGGACAAATCTAACCTGGGTGTTACTTGGTCATTTCCCCACAGGTGAACTTGGGGGATGCAAATTCATAGATAACAATCTCACATTGGTTGGTAGGTGATATGCATGAATAACTACAAATTCTAGATGTGATTTATGGTCAAAATGCTGATATAAGAATGAGGTAACATATATACTTGCCAATTTTATTGTACACAGGCTAATAGTATTTTTTTTTCTTTTAAGCTTTGAATATATGTTATTGGAATTGCAATCAAATTTCTACCCGGCTGCTGATAAGATTTTGGAGGTTCAAATGGCATTATCAATTCGGTCTCTAAAAGCCTTCGTCTAATATGAATTCAATAAAAATGCACCCACATAATAAAGTAAACTCACTTAAACATAGTCAAAGGATTCTTCAAAAAAAAAAAAAAAAAAACATAGTCAAAGGAAGACGATTAGGTCCAATCAATCATTCATTCAAGAAGTTGTGTGGGCATCTACGAATTCGTCACTTCATACGTATCGTAGAAACAAATTTTTTGCCTCTTCTGATTTTAAGCGGTGCAAGCATTTTCAAGGCATCCGATCCAATTGTATAAAAAATGTAGGCAACTAGATGCACAAGTCCTAGGCAATCTTTTTTCCTAGAATTTATTTGGTCCCCTAATCTATTCAATGTAGTATGGGTACTTTCTAATTCAGAAGCATACCAAGAAATTGTGAATCATCCTTCAAACCAAAAGGGTTGTTTTCTGTCCAGCACTCATTATGTCTAGCATGTTCATTGAGGACCCTCATACCCACTTTTTTACCAAGTGGCATGTCTGTCAAGGGCATCCTATGTGCTTTTGTCTACTTATAGTAATTTTCTACGCTTATCAGGTCTTGCATGTTTGTTAAGGGTTTAGCATGTCATTTAGAGTAAGACGTGAACATATTATTAATACATTTTCAGAAAGAGCATTGATATTGACACTCCACTTTTTGATAGTAGCACCCTATTTTTTGTTGTTGCACTTCACCTTTATTAATGCATAGTATAAGAGAGGGAGTGTGGAGGTTGAGAGTTTTATAATCCCCATGTGATTTGCACGTGAATTTCGTCATCTTGCTACTTACTGGCTACTGGCTACCTATGCTTTCATATTCGGACCGGGTATCGAACCGGCTGAGCTCAGGGGTCAGGGGTCAATGGGTTCGACCGGGAGTCGATTCGGGGTCGAACCGGATGACGTCATAAATATTATATATATACATATATAAACACATATATACACTTACTAATTTTTTTCGTAATTTTAGTTGTTAGTCCAAAAAAATTATAGCCAAAATACCCTCAATAATTATTTTGATATCTTGCTATTAACAGTTAAAAAAGTATTGAATTGAAAAAATTAGGAATAAATATAATGGACTCAAATTATTCACTTTTTAATATAATTAGTATAAAGAAGTAGAAGTGAGGCACTACTAATATTTTGTAATTGGTCAAATAAGTTGGTTGCCTTTTGATTTGATAATTGGGCCAAGCAAATAAAAATCATGTGTTGATTTAGCATTGATGTTCATTTGTTGGATTTATATCAATGGACCCATGTCATTGTCAAAACTCAAAAACAAATAATTGTTAGAATCTATTTTCTTTAAACAATGAATATAAAAGCCTACAAATATGTATAGGGGCTCATATCTGATTAAGTATGGAGCATTAATGTGGTTGGGTTTACTTTTGACTTTTGACCAAAAAAAAAAGTGGTTGGACGGTTTTCGGTTTTCGATTTTTTCCGATCAAACTCGATTTTTGACCGAATTTGACCGAATTTTTAAAAATCAATTTTTTACTATAATTCAGACTGGACACTTGGCCAATTTCCGATCCGATCGATTCGACAGTCCGATCCAATTCGAATTTTAAAACACAGCTGGCTACTGGCATACGCTTTATGACTTGTGCTGGGAAATAGTGGATGTGTTGGGAATTGCATTTTCTTCCATTTTTTTTTTAATTTTGTCTGGTTGTCTTTTGGCCACGTGTTTTGATATTTCTTTTCTTTCCCTTTTGGTTTTTTTGTTGTTTTTTTCTAGATAGTTTTTTTTCTTCTCTTCCTTCTTCATTTTCTTTTCTCTTCTTCTACTTTTCTTTTTTTTTTTTTTTTTTTGTTTTTATCCTTCTTCTGTTTCTATGCTTGCTTTTTCTTGGTTTTTTTGTTCTTTGCTTTTTTTTTTTCTTTTTCTTTAGTTTTGTCAATTAATGGTTGATGTCAAATTTTTATGCTTTTTTGGATCTTTTTTACACTTCCATTTTTCCAATTCCTAATAACCTTTTCTCATCTTCTTCTAAATCTAATTTAGTCTATTTTATTTAGTGTAATCCAATCTTCTAAACTTGAAAAATAAGTGAAGCCTTTTCCCCAAATTTTATCTTTTTTCCTTTTTGATAACACCTTTTTTTTTTTTTTTTTGCAGGGTAAAAATGTTGTTCGATGTCTTTTACCTGTTGGTCGCGCACACTTTTCCATTCATGCTCAGGTTTCGATGGTCAAATTAAACTAGTTTCGTTAGTTCTATATATGATTGTGTGGTTAATAAGTTTTGTGCCATTAATGCACTGTAATGTTACTCTATTTTGCTTCTCTTAATTGTTAGTGTTGCATGCCGCCATTTTTATGATGTGATCGACTTTTGTAAGCTTTTCTTCTTGCACGATGATGTGTCAACTTTCTTTTTCACTAACTGGCCATGGATCTGTGTGTTTTTTTGACATTTTCAACCTTCTGCTTTTGCAAGCATGGTATCTTTATGGTACCTAGCCATATGCGTAATTTACACCTCTGTTTGTGCCAGACTGATTTGAGGCTTTTCTCGAAAGCCTTTTTTTTCCCACCCCCGGCAATCATCAGATTGACTAGAAATTCCTACTATTGTAGATTAGCTTTCTTCCCCGTTTTTGTTTTTCTTACTACTGCTCTTAACATTTGTGCCAATCATTGCTGTTTTTCTTTCTTCTTCCGTTGTAACCGTATCTAAGATCTTTTTAATCTCTAATTGCTTGTTTCTCGGCTTGCCTTTTTTTTTTGTCCTTCATTGTTTTTGCATCCTTTTTCTTCTTTTCCTTGTGTTTGATTTTACAAGTTTTCAAGCCATTTTCGTCTATCACTTCTTGCTTTCAATAATTAGGTATTTATTTCTCTACTTCTGTTCCTTTGTTTTTACTCTTTTTTCTTGTTTTTTAATCTCTCTTTTTTTCCTATTAAATCATTATAATAATTGCTTTAAATATTTTACTACTAATGAATAAATGAGATGCTCTTTTTGTTTCATGATTTAAAATTTGTGGCAAATGTTTGACTTTATGTTTTATTTAATATTCATTTAGTATGAATGCATTCAGATAAGTTCTTTGTTTATTATTGCCATATCCTAAGTCTGTGGTTTGATTACTTGCTTAAATGTTGCTTTTTTTTTTTTTTTGATATTTGCTTTTTCCTCTGTCTTATTTGTTAAGTCATTGTGTTTCTTCTTTGTGTTTCCTTAGTACTCTTTTACACATATATCATGTTCTTCCATGTTTTCTGTTTTTTTCCCTATATGTTCTTTAGTACTATTTCGTTTTTGTTATTCACTATTAATCACGCAAGTTTAGACTGTAGTTTCATAATATAGCTCTAATTCTTTCTGTTGTTTCTGTGTTTTTTTTTTTTTTACTTTATTTCAAGCCTTGTAATTACAATATTTTTTTTTTCAGTCTTAGTTCCGATTTTCCATATAATAATTAAGATCATGGATTTGTTTCATTCATTTCATTTGCTTTGAAATTCTTCTTCCGTGCATGGCTTCCTCATTCGTTGCTTTCCATTTGTGTACTCTTGCTTCTGGATTCTCTATTAAACAACATTTGTTTATTTTTTTTTTACCATCTTATGTTCAGCCTTTATGTTAGAGACTATGAATCCTTCTTTGGTTGTGTTTTCATTTGTTGTTTGTGTATTATATTTTATATGGCTTTTCATACGTTGTATGGAAATGATTCATTCTTTCCCATGTAATTTCTTTCCTATTTTGTTAATTAAGCCTTACTATATACAACTAATAGCATGATTCTTTCTTAATTGTTTTATCCTAATTTCTTTTACTACTTTTTGGGATGCAGTTATATGTTTATTTTTCTTTTTAGATCAATACTTTCTTCTGCAAATTTACCAGTGCATGTGTTGCATAATATCTATATATTTACTATTTGGCTTTTTTCGTTTTTCCTAATCATGCCATTAACCTTTTTTTAGCTTATTATATGTCCTTCTTCGTTTTGTTATTATACAATTTTATTTTTCCTCTTATTATAGGATAGAAAAAGTTGTTAATATGTTGTTTCTTTTTGGTTGTTCTTGGGAAATACTTTCTTCTCTTATTTTGTTTTGTCCGTTGTTATATGCTAAAACTTGTCATTGATCATTCTTTCTACAAGTCTATTTTAAATTTCTCTGCAAACTACTTAAAGTACGATTCTGCACCTATTGTATATTTATATTTTTCCCCTCCTTGCTTTTGGCATTTTGTTTTTAGTGATAATTATGTTGTTTTGTTCTAAATTTTTCCGCTGTAAAGCGATATTTCTAACTAACTTGATCATTACTTCAATTTCTATATAATAATACAATATTTACCGTATGTTATAAATGTATTATAAAAAATATAATCCAGTATCAGTTCATTTAAATTTCTCATCCATCAATTTTCACAAAACAATTCCATTTGAAACAAGAATATAGTCTGCCATTCCTTTCTATCAAAGCTATAACAAAATTTTTAGTAATCCGCATAAAATGTTTGAGCCAAAATGAAGAAATATACGACAGCTACTAATTCCAATGCCAAAACATACAATGCAAAACTCAGATTATTAATAATTTCCACAGATTCTTAAAGACGCAAGCTATACTGCAACTTCTAAAGTGCTACAGCCTTTTCAAATAACTGCTTAGTACTAGATTATTTATATTACATAACCTTATTATAGTTAACAAGCTAATTTAATGCACAGATAATGCTTCACAAATGATAGCCATTTCAGACTTAATATATCCATGTCTGTAAATGATTCAAATGACATGTAACTACAAACAAGACTAAAACAGACAATAACTACCAATAAATACTGCAAAATACTAAAACAATTCAACTTAAAAGCTAATACAATGCTTTGAATCCCGTTATTCAAGACAAACTACAACATTTCTTTAGTCATATCCAACAACCAAAACAACTTAACAGCATACTTAAGCATAAATGTCAGCAAATTTTAATAATTGCTTAAAATCCTTCTTTTGAGCAAAAGATAGAGACTCTAAAGGTTGGATCATCAGTTCGGATAAGCTAAAAAACATAGAGATTTTCTACGTTAAGTTTCTTCTGCTTTATAAAATCCGGCCACCTCCCTGCCTAACAATTTTACTACCCATGTTTCTTGACGCAATGCGCATTCCATTCTTGACCATCTAAGTCTTGAACTTTGATATATTCTCTTTTCTTTATCACAGGATTGTCCTTTGAAAACCAACGTGGTATGTGTTGTAGGAAATTTTTTTTTAAAACATATATAAAAAAAATTAAATATATTCTACACGTTATTTAATTATCACAATATAAATCAATTTACTAGTGTATATTGTAGGAACCCAGTTGACCGAGCTTCACATCAGCTCGGTTGCCTCACGTACATTTACTATTGACTTCTAGCTCGAACAAGGCACTTTGGCCACTACAAGAAATTAAGCCTTTAGCTACACACATTATGTGTGGGTAAAAAGACCTTATGTGTATAAAAATGTCTTTACCTACACATAAAATAAATGTTAGCAAATGTCGCTATTGTCATGCGGAGAAATGTTTTTACCTACACATATATTTATGTGTGGGTAAAAATAAGATCTATACCTACACATATATGTATGTTGGTAAATCTATAGTATGTGTGGATAATTTGGTTGCCGATTGTGTGACGATGACGTGGACGATGACGTGGACGATGACATAGATGATGACAAAGCATCCATGCTGGCAGAGTGTGTATGACGTGTATCTACGTGGCATATGATGTGGCATACACGTGGAATGTGAGGTGGCATGCCATTTTAAGTGTAGATAAAACTTTGGATTATATGTGTGGGTAAAAGCATACAATGTGTGGGTAAAAATCTACAATGTGTGGGTAAAAAGAGTACAATGTGTGGGTAAAAGTTATATAATGTGTGGGTAAATGGTTTCAAAATGTGTGGGTAAAAATTACAAAATGTGTGGGTAAAACCTTCATATTATGTGGGTAAATTTTGCACTTACATTAATGGACCGTTCATATGCGTGGGTAAAAGTATCTTATATGTGTAGATAATATTTCTTAAATTTATAAGAAACACATTTGTATGTGTGGGTAAAGCTTTTGGTATGTGTGGGTAAAGCTTCCCTTATGTGTGGGTAAAATTACAAAATGTGTGGGTAAATTTTGCACTTACATTAATGGACCGTTCATATACGTGGGTAAAGTATCTTATATGTGTAGATAATATTTCTTATATTTATAAGAAACACATTTGTATGTATGGGTAAAGCTTTTTCATGTGTGGGTAAAGCTTCCTGTATGTGTGGGTAAAGCTTCTTGCATGTGTGGGTAAAGCTTCCCTTATGTGTGGGTAAAGTTGTGTATGTTAATGTAACCCTGCCTGTATATGTGGCTAAAAGTATATGAATGTGTAAGTAAACAATACCTGTATGCAATTGAAATTTATATTACACATCACATATAATAAACCACAATAACTAAATAAACAAACAAACAATGTCAATAACATCATCCAAACACCAGTATCCAACATTCAAGCATCAAAACAATGTCAATAACACCATCCAAATGTCGAAATCAAACATCCAAAAGTATCACAAAGCATAGCTTGCTAAGCTACAATATGAGTATCACGAGTACATAAAAAAGTCAAGCAACGTCATCATGATTGGAATTAGCATCAACAAAGTCATCGCCACTACTGTGAGAACGAGAGTAATCAGAATGGTGAGAGCCCGGGTCAATGTCTCCTGTGACGGGATGAGATGGTCCTGAGCCGTGATCTGATGGCACATGGGGTACAGGTGGAGGAGGGATAATGTTCTTTGCAGCCAACACATGCTGCATATTTTGAACTGTGCCCTCAAGCTCGACAACTCGATTCAGTAGCTGAGTGTACGTAGGACGCCCAAAATCTCCACTGCTACCTGTGGTCCTAGAAGTGCTAGGTGACCGTCCCCAACCAAACAAACGAACTGAATGTCGTCCGATGACTCTCTCCAATATCTCTTTGTCAGTCATCTGCTCAACGGAATTATCCCTCCTCAACTTCATCATTTCTTCCTATTGAAGTAAATAACAAATATTGGATTGTATAAATAATGCTTTAAAGCTACAAATAAAAAGTAATTAATTGAAGAAAAAAATTAACTTACATATGTAGCAGCTGCCTGTGGAGAAGTCCAACCCCGCTCGGAATGCCAATGTCGTATGCGCCAAGTCTCAATTTGGCCAGTAGGAGCATCCAAATCAACTCCTCGGGCAACATGATGGCGTGCTGTACTCTTGGAGCCATTTCTAGATTCCCATTTTCGTTTGCCACGAGCTTCGGTATTCCTCTTTGACCGTTCCTTAAAAAAACACAAAAAATAGATCTTTATTGCAATGTTAATCGAGAAAATAAATAACAAAATAAAAATCTTATATGTTACAAACACAATGAAAAGAAACATTCTTTTAAGGACCGACAAACAACATGTCAATGGGGCCAACTATAGACTTTCTCTATTCCAAGAGAACCACAAGTTAGCAACATAAAAGCTAAGTTTACATATGTAGGATATGCAACACAAAAATGAATTATTCATTACATAATATTTGCATGAAAAGAATAAAAGGAACACAGTTTACCATCAGATAAATAACATTTAAAGCAACCCAAAATCAATACAAGTTCATTGAAATTGCACAATCAGGCAATAACTCCCAAATAATAGATACAATTTATATCATGTCCATGTCATGGAGAACGAGTTTCAAAGAACATTAGATAAAGAGCTTAAAATTGATAAGTTGAAAAATATTAGAGGACAAAAGATCAGGATGAAGGCGTATAGATAGAAACATTCTTTTTCGTTACCACAATCTTCTTTACTCCTTATGCCTCTATTGGATGACAAATCATCAGCCCTATCCTCAAAGGAAGCAAAGGCAAACAATTTGAACACCATACTTTTTTCTAAATAGGGAAACAATCAACTATTCTAAATAAAGAAATTCTTAGAGCAATTAAATATGGTAAAAAACTTAAATCATAAATTGTGAAATAAATGAAAAGATTTAGAAAATGAAACTGAAGGAAAACATGCTCAAGTCAACATACGAGTGGACATTGTCTTAGTGTTTTTGTATATATATAATTGATTGATGTTCTATTGTCTATAAAAGTGAAATTGCTCCCGAAAAAAAAAATTCCTAACTTCTCCTTTTTTGTCCTTCGTTGTAATTAAAGATGAAGCTCTTTGCTTTAATTATCTTTGTTCTACTCCTCTTTGCCATAGGTTCATTTTTACTGTTTGAATTGCAAATACAATTGTAGGGAAAAAGTCTTTATGAGTAGAGGTTGCTTCATTGCATGTATGAAAGCATGTAAATGCCATCAACAGTTGCTTCATTTGAATTCATTGTGTCAATTATTTTAATCACTATAATACTAAAAATTTAGTTGGCTGCTGTTGTAAAAGTTCACAAAGCTTTTCTTGTTGTGCTAAGGTGTATTACTACATTATTTGGTTTTAGCTCAAGCAGACGTTTACTGCATATTCATGGCTTTGAAGCTACCGGTGGCTGTCCTGATGAGCAGCAATGTGCTCATTCCTATAGATCATTTCAAACATTCATATCATCTCAGTCTAGAAATATTTGACTATTATACTCTATACATACATTATGGTTGGGAGGGCATACGATAGTGGTTTCCAATACCAGCTTCTTCCTTTATTCTAAAGCTATGACTTTGGTTATGTTTTGTAGAAGAGAGAAGAAAAGGAGCTGGTCTGCTGGTGTTTTGGGAGGTTGCCATTCAATTTGTTGCACATGGGAACAAGGCTGTCCATTCTATTACTTCTTTTTGCTCTCTTAGTAGGGGCATATGCCCTGGTTGTACCAAACCATAGGTGATCCACCCTAGGGCTCTTCCCTTAATCCTGTCCCAATACAACCAAGGCATAACAGGGCCATTTGCTCCACAATGGTCCGCTCTAATTTCATCGAAAGATCAGCTTCGATTTCATACTGGTCTTGAAATTGTGAGGATGCCCTTTTGATGCTTTATATGATTCCACCAAGTAATTAAGATACATGAAGAGAGGAAAGCATGAAAACTTCAGTCACATTTAGATGTTTGAGCTATTGTGATCTCTACAGCTTCACCATCCAACAACATGAAAACCGCAGTCAAATTTTCGTTATAGCTTAAAAACATCAGGGGCCTATAACAAAGAGACCTTGTGCTAAGTTAAGCTAATCATGTGAGGCTATTAATTGATCAGGAGCCGTAGCCATTGAATACTCCATAATCAGGAATTAAAGACCAATTATGTTTTTGTTGATTATTCCAAAAGATTGGCATGTAACCTACCTCATCCATCTTAATTGTCCACCAAAAGGACGCTTCATAAGTGATTGTCTGTTTGCATATGCTTCTAAAGGAGTTTGAAAGCATGGATTGCTTGCATATCCCACTTGGCATCTGGAGTGGGTTGCATGATTTTTTGTTTCTTGCCTTGTTTTATTAGGAAGTTTATCGTTGAAATGACTAAGCATTGAACAATTAATGAACACTAACAAAAATCCTCTCAAAAAGAACAATTTAATATACATAACACAAACTGAATGCTATCATTATTTAATTATACTGATTATTATTATTTCTTTCATTTTTTGGGTCAATTTTGATGCTAATAATTTCCAAAATTCTTACCTACAAGAGTTTTGAAATGTCGTTGCAGGAATTTTTTATTATTATATCATTTCAAGTTACAAAAGAAATCACTTAGTATTGAGAATATAGTGATAAGAAATGTCGACTTTAGAGATTTACCAAGATTTACCAAACAAAGGAACAATAATACTTATGGCATGCGTTGCATTGAGATTGACGTATTTAACATAGAAAATGACAGACAAGGACTAAGGACAAGAAACATTCACCAAATAATAAATGGAGTGAAAGAAAAGTACTTATGTAACAATAATGTGAAAACAAAAAAGCCTCACGCATTCGGTCACCATTTGAAAGAATTTGCAAGTTTACTTTTCATGTTTTTTATGTCAGATACATATGTACTTATGTAAAATGGTAAGGCAAATAATCTCTAGTAGCATTAAACAATTGACTTTTCCTTGAAATGTACTACATTGACTTTTCCATATAATTCATTGTATTCTTCACACACACACACACACGAAATGTATTATATCTTTCTTTTGAAGTTTTAATACATAAAGCAAGTTCCCAGATATTGGTCAAAAAGAAAAAACAATGAGAGAAGAAGGTAAAGATAGGGTACAAAACTCTCCTTTGACTAACTTTTCAGCAAGAAATCATTCGCTTCCTAATACTACCAAACATTTCTTAAAAAATCTATAGATACATGATAGGAGAGGATCTCACCATCATAAATTTTAAGCATGAAATTCAAAGCATGTTAAGGAGTAGTGTATTATGCCTAAAAACTTCCAACCAACAATGACAAGCATGCATGAATATTCTAGCTAGTTAATTGGTAGGAATCAAAATACATGCCAATGCCAATTCAAATCAAGTTCACCAAACTATTTATCATGGTATGAAATAGTAAAAAGTCATCAAATATATGTAATATGTAAATTACCTTATATGTACTATTGGTCCAAAGGTCACAGAGATAGTCCCAATCCTCTTGGCTAACTTCTTCAGGGCACTTACTCTTTGCCATAACAGGATCTTCTTCCCCGCCAACCTCTTTGAAGTGTGCATGCAACTTATATTTATGGCCTCTCCAAGCTCTTTGCATTTGCTTGTCGATGCATTTTCGAACATCCGCATTCTCAACATTAATATTGAAAAGTGTCTAAATACCAAAAGAAAGAAATATTACAAATGTGGTCTTTCAATGCTACTCTAGTCATAAAATTATCAATTATGATGTTTAAAATTTTATCAAATTTGAAAAACATAAAAAAATACTTACTTCGAGCTTGTTGCGAAGTGGTCCTCTGACTTCAGATGGAACGAGTCTCCAGTCCTTATATCGTAAGCTGCAATGCTTGCGAACAATATACCCGATCTCATTGTTGAAAAATTCAGCGTTGCTGCAGATGGCTTGCATCAATGCGAAGTCAAACTCTATCGTCAATCTGTCCTTTGCATTTTTCATTGCTTTGCGAGCTCCATGACCACAAGTAATGCCACGTTTGGAGGAACTTTTTTGTGTATTGACAACGTCAACTTGCGGCTCCGTTGATGCAGATAGATCTACAAATGAAATACAAACAAGATAAAATATTATCCATTTGAAAAATGGTATTAATGCTAAAAGCAATATGTTAACATTTTTTATAATTAACTAACCAACTTGTAGCCCCACAGATGTATTTGCATCTGTAAATGAAGTAGAAACAAGTTAAATAACAAATAACTTAAAAACAAACTAAGATAAATTACTGCTTTTATAATTAACTAACCAGTTTGTGGCTCTACCAATGGGGGGGACTCTGTAAGTAAAGTAAGAACAAGTTAAAAAACAATTAACTTAAACAAAAAATAAGATAAATTAATGCTTTTATAATCAACTAACCAGCTTGTGGCTCTACCAATGGAGGGGACTCTGTAAGTAAAGTCAGAACAAGTTAAATAACAATTAAGTTAAACAAAAAAATAAAGATAAATTAATGATTTTATAATCAACTAACCAGCTTGTGGCTCTACCAATGGAGGGGACTCTGTAAGTAAAGTAGGAACAAGTTAAATAACAATTAACTTAAACAAAAAACCAAGATAAATTAATGCTTTTATAATTAACTAACCAGCTTGTGGCTCTACCGATGGAGGGGACTCTGTAAATAAAGTAGGAATAGGTTATGTAACAAGTAATTGAAAAACATAACAAATATTAAAACAAAACAGCTATATTTAATGCTCTTATATAATGGATTAAAGCAATCTTCTATGTGGATTAGCTAACCAGCTCGTGGCTCGACGAATGGAGTTGAGTCTGTCAATGAAATATGCACAAATTAGATAACAAACAATTTAAAAACATTGCTACGTGGATATAAACAAAACATGTTATATTAATACTTTTATAATTTACTAACCAGATTGTGGCTCCATTAATGGATGCAAGTCTGCAAAAAAAGTGGGAGCAAGTTAATTTATATATAGCATCTACTTCTAAGGATATTTTTCTATTAGCAAGGATTGATAAGTTCAAACCAGAATGTGTTGTAGTGGAAGAAGTAGCACGCCCACCGCATCGCCCACCACGTCCTCCACGTCGGCCACGTCCTCCACGTCGACCTCGCCCAACCATCTGTTTCAAAACAAGGAACATTATGGCAAATTAAGACATAAGTGATGTTAATTTTAAATATTAATTAAAACTAAGTACGAAAAATTAAACAATGTCAAGTCACTATCAAACAATTATAAATAACAAATAACCTTTTGTATAAGAAAGTCATGCAATATCGTCATCATAAATATGAACATCTGAATCATCAAATTCATCATCAGTTTCAGATTCTAAAGTTGCTTCATCCTCGCAAAAAAGTCTACCCTCGTCCTCACTATTCTCAATATCATGTAAGTTCTCTCCTCGATCATGAAAAGAGGTTTCTTCAGAACGTAGTTGAAGGACCACATCATGAGGTACAGTTGTTGGTTCCACATCTTCGCGAACCAACCTGGATGTATCATCTGCGTCTTCCATTAGATGAAAAGATGGTAAATCATAAGAATCTTCCTCTTGAAAAACATCTTCATGAATGTTATCCTCATCATCTTGCTCAGGTATATCATAAATACTTCGATGATTTACTCGTTGTACAACCATCCAATTCTTTCCCCGAGCACGGTTATTCAAATAAAAAACTTGTTGCGCTTGTGTGGCAAGAATAAATGGTTCTTCTTTGTACCAATCAGATGTAATGTCAATTGATGTTAAATTATTATCAACCACCATTCTCTTTCCCCTTGGATCACTATTATACCACTTGCAACGGAACATGAATACCTTTCTTTGATGAATGAAATCCAATTCCAAAATTTCAAGCAAAACCCCATAATAAACAACATCACTATTCTCATCACCACCCCATGTACAAACGCCACTACATTGTGTCTTCAATTTGTCATCACGTTTCTTGCAACGAAATCTAACACCGTTGACAATGCAACTATGCCAACTTGTGTAACGATCATCCGCACATTGTGACAATGAGTACATATCATCATTTGCTTTCGGATCACCATTGGCTTTAAGAATTGCCATCTGTTATAAACAACTTTATTAGATATTTTAATTTGAAATTTTTATCAATATATATATTTATCATGCTTACCTTTTTCTTGAACCAAGAAGAAAATTCATGTTTTTGTACACCCTCAATATCTTCTGCTTGTACATTTCTTGAGCGCAAAACTTCCTTATGCTCACTACATTTAAAGAATATGTTAGTATTTACATCAAAATGAACTAAAATCTTTATTGAGAATGCCATTGGAATGTTCCAAACTCACTTTATGTAGTCATCAAGTTCGTCTCCGCAGTTATTGAGAATGTACCACTGCACCATATTGCCATCAACCCCAAGCTTGCTAAATGTAGGAGACCCTAAAGTACGAATTTTGTTGTTGAATAACTCTATCTTGTATTCTGCAGTCGGTACATCCCAATTACGTTCTAAACGAGTGAATCTCGTCTCAGAATCACGTAAATAACGAGACAAAAAAGTAATAGCCTCATCAACAGTGTATGCTTCAGTAATAGAGCCATCAGGGTGCGCAAAATTACGAACGTATCCCTTGTATGTACCCATGCAACGTTCAATGCCAAACATCCATCTCTGACTGACTGGTCCTCCAAATAATGCTTGCTCTGGCAAATGCACACACAAATGCACCATGACAGTAAAGAATGCCGGGGGAAATATCTTTTCGAGCTTGCACAACAAAACAATGATGCCATCCTTCATCTCCTCAAGTTCTTCAACATATAAAGTTTTGGCACATAATTTTTGAAAAAATTGACAAAACTCTATCAATGTTGCACGTACTTTCTTATCCAAAAATGAGAGAATGGCCACAGGCAGTATTTTTTGAAGTAAGATATGACAATCATGTGTTTTCATACCTCCAAGTGTATTAGACTCTGTGGCACATCGGCTGATGTTCGATGCATACCCATCTGGTAGGCGAACTGACTTGATAAAGTCGCAAAACTCTGCACATTCTATTTTACTCAATGTGTAATTAGCATGCGGTTTCACAAATTTGCCATTCATCTCCCTCAACCATAGTTCTCGACGAATGTTAAGATCTTCCAAGTCTAGACGTGCTTTTGCAGTATCCTTCGACTTCACAGGATCGTCTAGCAAGGTCCCTATGATGTTGTCACAAACATTTTTCTCTATGTGCATGACATCAAGATTATGACGCATCAACAACTTTGACCAGTAAGGAAGCTCAAACAAGATACTCTTTTTCGACCAATTTAACTCATCAGCCCCGCGTTTACGCTTTCTGTCCCCATTATTAGGTGCTTTACCAGGAGTGCATAAAGGTACCTCCTCTAATTGTAACAAAATATCATCACCAGAAAATTGACGAGGTGGTCCTCTTCTTTCTGCTTTGCCATTGAACTCTACGCTCCTTCGCCAGGAATGTGTATTGCTTAAGAAGCATCGATGCCCTGTGTAACATTGTTTTCCACGAATTCGACTTGATCGAGTGTCTCCAAGGCATATTGGACATGCCAATTTTCCCATAGTGCTCCACCCAGATAAGTAGGCATAAGCAGGGAAGTCACTGATGGTCCACATAACTGTTGCACGAAGAGTGAAATGAGACTGAGAATATTCATCATATGCTTGAACTCCGTTGCACCATAAGACTTTAAGCTCATCCACAAGAGGTCTTAAAAAGACATCAAAGTCTTTACCAGGAGACTTTGGACCTGGAATTAACAATGCTAAGATGTAGTTGCTCTTATGCATTGTATGCCAAGGCGGCATGTTATAGGGCATCAAAATTACAGGCCACAGACTATGTGCTGTTGTCATATTGCTAAACGGATTGAATCCATCTGAAGCTAACCCCAATCGCACATTCCTTGAATCAGCAGCAAATTCAGGATATAAGTCATCAAAATGTTTCCAAGCCTTCCCATCAGCAGGATGACGCAACACCCCAGGCTCTTCTCTACGAAATTCCTTATGCCAACGCATGTCTCTCGCCGTGTGCCTTGAAGAATAAAGTCGCTTCAGGCGAGGTGTGATAGGGAAGTATCGCAGCCTCTTATGTGGCATTTTGTTACGAACATAGCGACTATTTTTGCAAACAGGACACACGGTGGCATTTCTATCTTCACCATAAAAGATGGCACAATCATATTGACAAACGTCAATAAGTTCATACCCCAAACCTACTTCAGAAAGAAGTTTTCTGTTGTCATAATAGTTTTGTGGACAACTATTACCCTTTGGGAGTACTTCATGGAGAAGT
This sequence comes from Mitragyna speciosa, assembly GCA_024721245.1. Taxonomy (NCBI): domain Eukaryota; kingdom Viridiplantae; phylum Streptophyta; class Magnoliopsida; order Gentianales; family Rubiaceae; genus Mitragyna; species Mitragyna speciosa. Next base: position 48,800 of record JAMWEH010001954.1, read on the forward strand.
TTTAACAACATCTCAAATGAATTGTCACTCCACTTATTCATCACTTTTATGTTCATTAGCTTCACAACAAATGTCAAAGCAGAAATTTGGCATCCCTCGTATAGTGGATTATGGACAGCTTCATATAGCTTCTCATAACGGGCCTCTTCAGCAGTTGATCGTTCGTTTCCATCTAAATCATCCATAGGCCCTACATTGAAAAATTGATCACCAAAACCATCATGCAGTCCTGCTCCCAAGCCATCAAGTTCATCCGCCACAAAATCCTCATCGCCCACATTTTCCTCGTCAATTTCTTTCTCACCATGGTACACCCATCGTGTGTACGAGTCATTGATTCCCACTCTAATCAAATGAGCTCTAATAACATCTATGCTTTGATGCCTCGTATTGAGACAATCAAAACAAGGGCATAAAGCTAACCCCTTAGAATTCAAATTTTGTTTGGCAACCTGAATAAACTCCTTTATCCCCTCCATGTACTCAGGGGATATCCGATTCCAATTCTTTACCCACTGATGATCCATATTATCTATGTGTTAGCAACCTAAAATGAGGCAACGGTAAAGTTGTTATCGTTAAATTATAATATTCTTGGAGTTATTATTATTCTCACATGATGCTAATCCATGAATTAGGAAGGAAAGAGCAAATGAAGAGTAAAAATCAGCTCCATATAAAGTAGACAATTGACCAAATAATAAAGTATAAAGTTGCTACTTTTGTAATTAAATTGCGACGATATCAAGTTATCTAGAGATGTGACAAGTCATTGTCGGTTGGTGTTAATCAAGTCACCTAAAACATTGTATGCCACAAAAGAGTCCCAAGTCATATATTCAATGATTGAATGTAGACATTTCCTGTGCACATGTCATTTGCACAGGAATATTCCACTTGCACAATAGTTCCACCAAGAGGGAAAATGGAAAGATGAGTGTAAACTTCCCTATAAGATTCTAAGAAGAATCACAACTTCTTATGGACATCAATATCATACAACTTCATTTAACAATTTTTCCTAAGGCAAAACTCATAAAATTTGCATACTAAAAGCATGAAAGTAAATTATACACATAGTACAGAAATTACGACAAGTTACAACACATAAAACAGATAGTAGATTGGAAAACACAGAACAACATGAAATAAGAAGCATAAACATACACCAAACACAATAAAAAAATGATAAAATACTAGCCTTGACATCAGTTGGTTAGAAGTAACTTCAACTACAACTGATCGTCAATATTTTTCAAATCAATTGAGAACAAAAGCAGGTCCACTAAAACAAGTGCTTCATGTAGATCCTAGTACATTCTATCAAAGAGCTTATGGTAATGTATAAGAAGAAAAACAATTTCTTTCAAAAAAAAAACAAGAAAAAACAAATAGATCCAGTTTCAATTCCTCATAATTTCAAAGGTACAATTTTAAAATCACTAAAAAATAGTTCTAGCTTTGCTTACAATTGATCCACCTTCCAGTATCTTGTCAAGTTCAGTTGATCTTGTATCAATCTGAATGCTTTCGAGCACCCCGAGCACAGAGTTGGGTGGCACTGGTGAAACCTGAAGGCAACAATTATGATGTTGTTGACATAAAACTATACTTCATAACAAGTAAAAACAAGCAACATCGACAATAAAAAACATAAACATATTATAAATAAAAACTATTCGAAAAAGAAAAAACGAGAGAGGACCAAGAACCAAAACAAGGAAATAACAGAGAGGAAATATAATGCTAAACCCTCAACTTAGTCTCTCATCAAAATCTCATACTATAAAGTAATGAAGACAAATTGAACCCTGGCAGACTATGCCTGCAGTTGCAATTAGCATCAAACCAAACCCAAATCTGGCCCAACATAAGACCATATTTCCAATACCCAGCAAAAATTCTTATATAGAAATAGAACAGCCAGACGAAATGTCTTTCAATAACACGCAAAAACAAAGACGCAGACAGCGTATGTTGAACCCATGCCACATTCACCATCCCTAAGGCCCTGTGCCCCATTCACCATCCCTACGAACCTTCAACATCAAACTCCATCAGTTTAGCCATCGTTCTATATTACATAAAACATCAACAAGTAGTAGCAGAAGTTTTCACAAGGAAAAATAGCACAACTACAGCAGTTATAGCTAGAAAAAAGTAGCAGTTATATCTGCAAAAAAAAAAAGCAGTTATAACTGCAAAAAAGCAGCAGTTATATCTGCAGAAAAAAGCAATTATAGCTGCAAAAAAGCAGCAATTATATTTGCAAGCAAAAAAAAGCAGTTATAGCTGCAAAAAAGTAGCAGTTATATCTGCAAAAAAAAGCAGTTATAGCTGCAAAAAAGTAGTAGTTATATCTGCAAAAAAAAAAGCAGTTATAGCTGCAAAAAAAAAAAGCAGTTATAGCTGTAAAAAAGCAACAGTTATATCTGCAAAAAAAAAAGCAGTTATAGCTGCAAAAAAGTAGCAATTATATCTGCAAAAAAAAGCAGTTGTAGCTGCAAAAAAAAAAAATAGCAGTTGTAGATTAAAAAAAGTAGTAGCAACTACTACAAAAGCAATAACATTAGCAATTACTCAACTGTTAGACAATACCAAAAACTTGCTTGCATTCACACTCATCATATCACACACCCCAATAAGGTTGTATTCTTAGGCAAAAGGTGATATTAGACACTCATCATATTACTCAACTGTTAGACAATACCAACTGGAGATCGTCTATTAGGATAAAAAGATGAGGTACAATTCACACACAAGTGCTAATAATAGTTGTACAAATTAATTAAAAGCATAAATTCAAGAAGCCAAACAAGTATACAAATTATTGCTCGTAAAGCACTTCTATTATTATGCTTGTTTAATAACACAAAATTATCATGAATAGCCAAAAACAAAAATAATGTAGTACCAGAAATAAGTCAGTCATTTGATCTTCGATCCAACAATGATGTAGATGGCATCTTTTTATTGACCAACGAAATAAATGACATCTTTCATTTATTCTAGCTTTATCTTAACGGAATTCGTATATGCAATTGAACCAAAAAAAAGGTAACAAAAGAAACATCTTTTAATATTTTGTTAAGTTTGATTCCTTCACAAAGTACTCAATCTTTGCCATACATCATCATTTTCCTCACAGTTGCGCCAAAAGTTTCATAAAAAATCTCAATATTCTG
>JAMWEH010002179.1:0-15937 GCA_024721245.1 Mitragyna speciosa
AATTTCGTTGTCAAAATAAGACAAGGAAAATAATTGCACAAATAAAGATTTTATTGATTTGAATGAAAGTTACAATCTCCGGATTTGTTTCTTTATACAAGAAACTGTCCTCTGATTCTTCTCTTCAGGGATTTAATTCAAGGGCCAAGAAAAGGCTTATTCTCGAATTAAATCTGGAGTATTTTACGGTGTAGAACACGGTTGATTTGATGATGTTCCTTGAATACTTGAGGCTTTCGATCTTCAAATCTTCAAGTCTTCAATACGAACGTGGTGATTTGGGGGTTTGGATTTGGATTTGAGGGGATTTGAAAGACTTAAGAGAAATCTCTTGAAAGACTTAAGGGAGAAATCTCTTTAGAACTTCTTTTAGAGAGAAAAATCTCTTGAGAGCTTTTAGAGTTTTTCTCTGAACTTTGGGGAATGAGCCTCTGTCTGACTTGAGGGAGTAATCCTCCTATTTATAGCCAAAATTTAGTGAGTGGTTGACTTGAGATAAACTCTCCAGAATGTTCCACCACTTGGGCTATTTGCAACTCCAAGAAAGCCCGTCTTAAATAGAGCTTGATAATTGGGTTGGCCCAAATTAGTCCAATGTGAATTAATTAATTAATTCACTTTAATTTGGATGGACTTTACAATTTAATTTGAAGCCCATATGCACTGGTCCATTAATGAGGATTAATTAAATTAACCCAACTTAACTTAACTGGACTTTGCACTTAATTTAATTTAGGGCCCAATTGCCATTCACCCAACATATAAGCCCAAACATTAATGGACTTGTAAGATTTTAGTTTAATTTAATTTAACCAAGATTAATTCAATTTAGTTAATCTTGACTAAACAAATTTTAATTGTCTACAAATGCCCCCACTTCAAGACTTGGTGAGGTATTTGTTTGGACAATTATTGGAAACGAGTCTTGAAGTATCATATTTTTTATTTCCATTTTGCACAATCCATCTTCAAATCCGTTGCCTAAATAGCATTTGCCCATTGACTTCAATCTTCTTTAAATTTCAAAGTCCAACTCCCAGACTATCAAATAGCATTTGACTTTGGGCCACGTGTAGAATCAACTTCAATTAGCCTCAACGTGTCTTATTTGATTTCATCCAGCTTCACATACGTAGTTGATCTGTCCCTTCTTTTTTTTTTTTTTTTTTTTTTTTTTTGGAAAGTCGTTGCATGCTTTTCCAATTCCGGGATTTGTTTCCTTATGCATTTGGACTTCCAAAATCACGATCAAATAGAACTCAACCAAGAAACGTCAATGATCGCACGAGTATTATTCTGTTGAGCCTCTGATTCCAAACAAATTTCAATTGGAAGCAATCACCAATCAAAGTTCGAAATTACAGCTTTCGAAACTTGAGTCTTGTTCTATTCCATCGCTACTTAATTGCCATTTTTTAGTTTCAGCCAAAATACATTTTGCTGCTGATTTTTTCCCGATGAAACTTGAGCTAGAGTTCCAGAGAATTAAAAAGTCAACTTCCATATAAACTCCTTAGGACACATGATTTTAGCAATTAACCATGTAACTTTACATGAAAGAAACTTCCAATTCCCAACATGAATCCATATTTTAATTATAAATTTAATATGCAACTAGCAAGTCTAACTGATGCAACGAAGAATTACAAACTGAAGCTAATTCTTGCTAGCTACAACTTCTTTATCATTTTTTAAAAAAAAATTGGGAACACATCCTTAGTTTCCTTCCAATAGCCATCCACTTCATTTTCGGTTTGAGAAACAATATCCTTCATGGGTTCTTGCAGCCAGCTTACTTAGAAAAGACCACACATCCTGCAGCAATTTAATTACTATCAAATTTGTTTCCTTCTCAATTTGGATTACCCATAATTAGATAAAATCCAACTAGGAAACAAGAGCCGCTCGAAATACGAATCAAACTCAACTTCTCAGTAATCTGGAATTCAATCCTTATCGAGTTAGCATGAGGCTGTCTCTATAAATGGGTAAGGCCTAGGCCATAATCATATCAACCGGAACTAGTTTCTAGCCACTATTATTGGAAAGAAAAATTTTGCACCCTCTTGCCAAAGCTTGGAGAACTTCCAACGGTGGAGAGACGGCCAACTCAACAACTTGGCGACATACACACCTAGCAGGTAATTTTCTTCTGTTCACCATCCCAGTTGAATGCTTGATCTTTTAAGCCTTATTTGCATGGATTTGTTGCTGAAGTTTTTGGCCTTTTCACGCCTTTGGTTTGCCGAAAATCGCATACCACCTGTTTGTGTTTGTATTCCAGCAACTTGCATGTCTTGTTCAAATTAACCTGTTGTTTGTGTTCTAATTGATTTACCCAGAACTATTCACCCGTGAAAGCAATTTGCATCCAGTCCACGGCATTCTCCTCTTTCTTGACAAGGTTTGTCACAGATAATTGCATGGTCTCCCTTGTTTATTCCAGAACCGAAATTTATAGAAGTTTTCTTTCTTTGTGGACCATCACCAGCCTGGCGTTGCAGTTAATGACTCTGGCTCTTACAATTTTACAGCAGGAATTCTGTTGGCTTGATAATCAAGCAGGTTGCTCGTCGTTGGAAGAAAAGCCTTTTGCAATTTGGCTTTGTAAAATTCCCGTAAGCTCTCAAATCTTGGTGCTTCTCTTGCTATGTTTTTTTATTGTTATTTTTTAGCATAATATGGCCTGCTAAACAATGTAATAACTTGCTGCAAACTTGCTAAGAGATATATCATGCTTATTTGCAGCATGTTGCAAAAATATCGTGCATGTGCCATCTTGCTGAAATTTTCATCATTTATGTCTTTTTTTTTTTTTTTTCGCAATTGCTTGACATATTTACTCCATGAATTTCTCCATCACAAAATAGCCATGTAATTGAACCCTTGACTTGACGAATTCTTGTTACAATTGAAAGCTGACGGTACAAAGCTTTGCCCACACAACTGCAATGTTACTTACACTCACGTTTTAATTTAAAGGGAATCTTACTAACGGAACATGGCATGAATCTGTTAGAAAGATTGACTTGCGGAGTCATGAGATTGGACTTTTTAAAGACTTCTCCTTCCTGTAGATAGCTTATTTTGAAAGCCAATCAATGATGTCTGCAATTGCTTTGGTGCATATTGCTATCGACGTGGCATGTTCTAAAGAAAACTTGTATGCGCACATGGCCTTCAAAATTGATTTGCATGTGGCTTTACGAATGCAACATTATTTAAAACTTATCGCAAAGCTTTTTTTTTTTTTTTTTTTTTTTTTTTTTTTTTTTTTACAGGTTGAGAATAAGGCCTTGGAGTTGACGTCCTCCACCACCGGACACAAACACCACTCTATTCAAATCCTGCCTTCAAAATTTGTGTAAGTAGCACATGCTTTACTTACTGAGCTTTTTTTTTTTAATTAATTGAATTAAATATTTACAAAGTTACATGTAAATACTTATTTCAATGATGGCCTACTTGGTTTGAGAAATCCCAAAGGCGTATATTTCAATGATGGCCTACTTGGCTTGAGAAATTCCAAAGGCGTATATTTCATAGCATTTTTGAGCGAGTCTGCTATGGACTCATATGCTTATCATGCTTGGAAATTTTATTTCAATCTGCACTTCCATAGCGCTCCAAGTCTTACTTGTACACTGATGGTACATGAACAAGCCTTATCTTGGTTTATTTGTTCATGTTACTTTGACGGGCCTTATGCCGGCTTGTTCGTCAGTGTGTCTTTTTGACTTGTGCACTGATGGCACATGAATGAATCTTCTTTTTTTTTGGTTCATATGTTCATGTTGCTTTGACGGGCCTTATGCCGGCTTGTTCGTCAGTGAACATGGATGAGCTTTTATCCGAGCTCATATGTCCATGGCGCTTGGATGGACTTCGCTTTGACTTAATTGATGGCACATGGGTGAACTTTATCCGGTTCACACATCCATAGTGCTTTGATGAGCCTTATGCCGGCTTGTTCATCAATGAAAGTCACTATGTGGGGCAATGCGAAGAAATAGCTCTTGCTGCTCCGTTACTTGAAAATTTCTTTTCTTTCTCCCCCCTTTTTTTTTTTATTTTAACCAAACATGCTCACCCCTTTTTTTTTTTTTCTTCTTCTTTTTTTTTTTTTTTTTTCACAGGTTTAAGGCCACAGCATGGTGACATTTAAAGATGTTGATGTCTCCGGCAAAAAATATTTGCTAATTGTCGATCACACAGATGATGCTGAGGACAGTGGAACAAAATTATTGGTCCATACCCCTATCCATGGGAACTTCATTGGAACTTGGCCTTCTTACAACCACCCTCATCAAGACAGTTGGTCTTTGGAGATTTCGCAAGATGATGGCACGACAGTATATTCTTTGAAGTCTCTTATCCACAATAAGAAACCGAGGACAACCCCTTTTCAAACTTTAGGCAGACGTATCATCTCTGGAGATACTCACTGGGGTAGTACTTTGAAGATTAATGGAGAGTTTGGCTTCATCGAAAAATATTGGGAATGGCTTGAAGACATTTTAGGGAGGAGCAAGCAAGTTCTTCGTGATGCATCTTTATACGATGCTCTCTTTGCATCACTCTTCACTTATGACAGAAATCCTAATATTGTTCGAGCATTTTGTGAAGCGTGGTGTCCAGAGACAAACACATTGCACACCTCAGCTGGAGAGTTGTCAATTTCACTCTGGGATTTATATCGACTGGGAGGGCTTCCCATAACTGGCGGCATGTACGAGGAGGTTATACCCTGCGCTGAAGAATTGACAGGCCTTGATGGAAGGAACGTCAGGTACATTCCTCATAGCTGTGAGTATTTATTCGCAGCTTTTCATTATCTACAGAAGGGTGAAACTAACAAGTCTGGAGTGCGAGTTAGTCAATGGATTGACTTTTGGTTTGATGGGAAAGGCGAGATACTTCGAAACCGAAACCTAGGAGGCTGAGGAAAGCATCTCGTCCACAGTCGACTCAAAACCCATCAGGGAGGATTGGTCAACCAGGCAAATTTTCGATTGGAAGGAATAGCTGCTTTTAGTATTCTTGGAGTCAAGGCTCATCTAAGAGAAGAAACTTATCTTGCAGCGTTCGTATCAACCTGGCTATGTGTTTTTGCTTTACCATGCAAGAACCTTAATTTCATCAGACCTACCACGTTTAAAGTTGCAAGTGCATTGGCTTTCGGACGCAAAACTTGCCTCGCAACACCAGTATTACTTAGCATCTATAAAGGTCTGAACAAGATTGCTAGCTCACCAACTCCTGGTCATTCGAATGCTTCTTTCCCAGTACATTATGTTCATGCATGGATGGCGCACTATTTCTCCACACATTTCCTTGCTCCAAATGCATTACCTGCACCCATGATGACCAACTATTCTGGAGAAGGCGGAGCTCGATATTTTGATGAGGAGAAGGCACGCGATCTTATCCATAAGGGTGATAAGGCGAGATGGTCAGAACTTTCCCTTGTGACAAGTCAAAACGAAGTCTTTGTTGATAATGGGAGATTATTAGATTCAGAGCTCTATTATTTCTTTAGTGCACGCTCCAATTATTTAGTCCTTCATGTTGAAGACAAATTCTTGGTTGAGCCTTACAGCCCATACAGGTTTGCCAGGCAATTTGGATTTTATCAGGATGTTCCCAAAGAACTTGGAGTTGACGTGCGTTCTACCAATTATGAATTGTGTAGAACATTGTGGCGTACTCTTACACGTCATAAATCTCATGAGAAATTACTCTTTCCTGCCCCTCCACCAGACGCATATAAACATATTTCACCAAATTTTCAGACTTGGTGGTCAAAAACTCATGGCAAATATATGCTTGAAGGGCGAAATACATTGATAACCGGTTTTCAACCAACTGTGGAGAATAAGAGGTCAAAGGGTAAAGATCTCGCAAATTTGGTTGAAGCTTCCAAAGGAAATGATGCTCAAGAGGCAACAAAGAAAACAACCAAACATGCACAGGATGAGCAAAATGGTTCGAAGGATAAAGAGGGTAAGGCTTCTACACCCAGAGGTCCTGTTTTAAAAGAAACACCTCCAAAGGGCACTTCACGACGCCTTTCGTCCATAGTTGTAAAAGCAAATGATCAAGGGGTTTCATCTCCTCATGAGAAGAAGAGGCTTAATCCTTTTGAAGAAGATGAAGACTCTCACAATAGCGATCAGAACTGGAAGCGCAAAAAGCACAAGGTAATGACCTACGCTTTGGATTCAAATGATTTAGATCCTAAAAAGTTGTTTGAGGCCATTCCGGATATATCTGTACCCGATATTAGCCTCCCACATATTGTAAGAGTGCTTATGTCTCTCTTTTCTTTTTACACTATTCCAGATTCTATTAAAATGTCTTTATAATTGACTTTGACTTTCTATGGATGCAGTTGGATGATTTGCCTTTGGTGGTCATTGAAGATCAAGAAGCTAGCGAAGGCACAGTCGATGGGCCTACTGCTTATGAGCTTTTGGCGAGACAAGTAGCTTCGTCAACTCAACTTGAAGACACTGCTGATAGTGCGCAGCAAGTAGTGAGTGAAGAGGTTCGGTCTTTGGACTCATCTTCTCAGAAACAAAGGTCAAATGTTCAACCAACTGTTAAAAAGAAGAAACTTAAAGTGTTTGATCCACCAACATGGCCGAGACAACCTCAAGCTTCCGAATTCTGCCCAGAGAACATAATTTTAGACTGTCGCCAACAATATATTCAAATGCTCTGGAATAATCTCAAGATGCAGATATCTGGCAAGCCATTGGAACGTATGTCTTCTCTTGAGGCTAAGGCTAACAGTATTATGGCAGAGATGTGCAAGAATAATGCTATAGATCTTTTACCTTTGGAGGGCCTTCTAAAAACTTTCTTTGCAAATGTTACACATTATGATTCTACCAGATCCATACTTTCTCAGAAAGTTCCTGCTGAGTCATATGACAAAGAACTCGCTGCTACTGCGCGACGCCTCATTGATGCTGAGACTTTAGCGAAACAACAAACTGAAAAGATCTCATCTCATAGGACCAAGCTTGCAGATATTGATCGTGAAGAGGCAGACTTAAAGGCCCGACTTGAAGTTTTGGATACCCAAAGAAAGACAACTCTTTCACTGGTTGAAAAAGATGAAGATGAGCTTTCCTGCATGCAGTCTGACATTGAAAACTTGAAGGCAGAAGTGAGCAGAATTGAGGCTTCAACTCCTTTACTTGCTGAAGAGAGTGAGACTTTGGAGAAGATGAAGGAACTTTTAGAGACAAGCCGCAAGGAGCTCGTAGAGTTTAAACTCTAGATTTAGTAGCATTTTCTCTCTCCTTTTTTTTTTTATTTCTTCTATTCCTTCATTTGGTAGACTTTTGCAGTTAATTTACTTAGATTAGGATCAAACATGTAACTTGAGATATCGTATATTTATTTTATCAATAAAGTTCTCAATTTACATATTTGTATTTTCTTCCCTTTTCATGCTTTATTCCATTTATTTGCTTTAATAGCCATGATTTCAGGCTATCAAATGTAAAAAAAAAAAAAAATAAAGCACATAACTAAACTTTATCTAACGTAAAAGAACACTTGAAACATATTGTTCATATATTATGAACAAAAATGTATTTATTTTTTTTTTGCATTCTATTTAGTTAGAACAAACTTTAGATTTTTAAAGGGAACACATAATGTGTTTTGGATGGTGTAACTGGACTTAGAAGTTGCCCCCTAAGCTGCCTACGTATCCCAAAAGGGAATCAAGTCACACGTAGTTCCTTGCCGTTCACAGTTTAACCTCGTGCGGGCCAGGAGTATCTATTTGTTTACCACCTTAGACTTGGTGGAGTGTTTCAGCAGTTTAACCACATACTACACTATTGGTGGTTGCCATCCACAGTTTTAGCTCATGCGGGCACGGAGCAACATGCAGTTTAGGCTCATGCGTCACGGAGCAACATGCAGTTTAGGCTCATGCGTCACGGAGCATTTCACTTCCTTAGGGTAGATATTGCTTCAAAAATTTTCCATTTATTGGGCCAACCTTCACGCCATCTTGGTCAACCAACTTGTAAGCACCATTTGTATAGACTTCTCGCACCACATATGGTCCATCCCACTTAGGCACGAATTTATCTTTCGAGCGATGTGTCATCACTATTGGTCTTCGTACAGCAAGAACCATGTCACCAACTTGAAAAGCGCGTCGACGAACTTTCTTGTTGAAAGCCTTAGAAAGGCGAGCTTGATAACACTCAAGATTTTGTTGTGCTTCCAACCTTCTTTCATCTAGAGCTTCCAATTCCTCCAAACGTAGGCAAGCATTTTCCTCTTTTGTGAGCCCCTCTTGGATAGCGATCCTTAGAGATGGGATTTGTTGCTCAAGAGGCAATACAGCTTCAACGCCATAAACCAGTGCATAAGGAGTAGCTTGCGTAGGAGTTCTATATGTAGTGCGATAAGCCCATAGAGTTTCACCAATCCTCTCGTGCCAATCTCGTTTTGATTTTGTGACAACCTTCTTTAGTAAATTGCAGAGAGTTTTGTTAAATGCCTCGGCAAGACCATTTGCTGGAGCATTGTACATGGAAGACTTGTGTTGCTTGAATTTGAACTTCTCGCATAATTTGTCCATCAAACTATTGGAGAAGGGCTTACCATTATCAGTTATGAGATACCGAGGTACTCCATAACGATAGATGATGTTAATACGGATGAAATTTACCACGTCTTCTTTTCTCACTTGCTTGAGTGCTATAACCTCAGCCCATTTGGAGAAGTAGTCAGTAGCAGCCAATATGTACAAATGTTGAGCAGATGATTTTGGTAATGGCCCAACAACATCAAGTCCCCATGCGTCGAAAGGCCAAGAGGCGACAGTTGGGTGTAATGGCTCAGGAGGTTGATGTATATAATTCGCATGAAATTGACAGGCTTGGCACCTTTTAGCATATTCCATGCAGTCTTTGACCATAGTAGGCCAGTAATAACCCATTCTTTTGATTCGAAAGTGTAACTTAGGACCAGATTGGTGTGCGCCACAAATCCCGGAATGAGCTTCTTCCATGACTTGAAAGGCTTCATCCTCTCCCAAACAACGCAAGAATACATTATCGAATGAACGTCGATATAATGTATCCTTGTAGAAAATGAATCGTGGGGAGCGACGACGAACATCAGTTCTTCTTCGTGCATCATCAGGCAACTTTCCATATTTGAGATAGTCGATGAGCAATTGTCTCCAATCCTCTTTTTCAACTTCGTAGATGGAAACTGCATGAATTTCGACCTCGTCGACATCTTCATCAAATAATGGTGGAGCTACCCATTTTCGACACACGGGGACTTTTATCTCGTGACTTGGTAAAGTCAGTGTCGAAGCAAGCGTGGCCAACGCGTCAGCTTGCTTATTTTCGATTCTTGGTACGTGTTCAACGGTCACACCTCCAAGCCATCCAATGAGTTGTTTGGCATAATTATGATAGGGAATTAATTCTGGCTTCTTAACCTCATAATCTCCTTCTAGTTGGTTAATGACCAATTTTGAGTCACCATAAACTTGAAGCTCTAATTGTTTCATGTCGACCGCCATTTCGAGTCCTAGTATGAATGCTTGGTACTCAGCGACATTATTTGAACAACATTGAGTTAGAGCAAAAGAAAATGGTAGAACTTCTCCATCAGGTGTTATGAAAATAACTCCCGCGCCAGCTCCTCCACGATGAGCAGCACCATCAAAATACATCTTCCATGGTGGACGAATCTCAACAAAAAGCACATCTTCGTCAGGAAGGTCGTCACACAGTTCCCACTCAGCAGGAATCGGATGATCAGCTAGGAAGTCTGCAAGAACTTGTCCTTTGACAGCCTTTTGCGGGACATAGATAATTTCAAATTGTTGTAGTTGCAGATACCATCTAGCTAGGCGATCAGAGAGGACTGGCTTACTCATCACGTATTTGATAGGATTTGCTTTGGAAATAAGGCGCACTGTATGAGCCTGAAAGTAGTGTTTCAGTTTTTGAATGGCGAATATAAGGGCTAGGCACAGCTTCTCAATGGGTGAGTAGTTGAGCTCATTCGGAGTCATCATTCTGCTCAAGTAGTACAATGCTACCTCTTTACCTTCAACATTTTCTTGAGCAAGTAATACCCCCACAGACCGCTCTTGTGCAGCAATGTAAAGAATTAATGGCTTCCCATGTATTGGTGCAGTCAAGATAGGTGCTTTCATGAGATATGACTTGATGCTTTTAAATGCATTTGCACAAGCTTCATCCCACACAAAAGGTACTCCTTTCTTCATAAGCCGGCTGAATGGTTGGCATCTTCCAGCTAAATTTGAAATAAACCTTCGAATATAGGCTAACCTTCCTTGTAAGCTTTTCAAGTCATGGATATCTTGAGGCTCAGGCATGTTTACTATAGCATCTATCTTGGCTTGATCAATTTCGATACCACGGCGACGAACCACAAAACCAAGAAATTTTCCAGATGTGACTCCAAAGGCACACTTGAGTGGATTCATCCTGAGTTGATATCTTCTTAATCGATCAAATACTTGCCTTAAATCACCTAAATGATCACTTCTTTCTCTTGATTTGACAACCAAGTCATCCACATAGCACTCTACATTTTTATGGAGCATGTCATCAAAGATATTTTGCATGGCTCTTTGATATGTTGCCCCAGCATTCTTTAGCCCAAATGGCATGACTTTATAACAGTATATGCCTTTAGGAGTACGAAACGCAGTGAGTTCTTCATCTTCTGGTGCCATGCGAATTTGGTTGTAACCGGAGGATCCATCCATAAATGACAATATCTCGTACCCGGTCGTAGCGTCAACCATGAGCTCAGTTATAGGAAGCGGAAAGTCATCCTTGGGACAAGCATTGTTGAGATCTCTAAAATCAACACAAATGCGAATTTGCCCATTCTTCTTCCGCACAGGCACAATGCTCGAAATCCATGTAGGATATTTGACTTCGCGAATAAACTCAGCTTCGATGAGTTTATTCACTTCAGTTTCAATTGATGGAATTATATCAGGTCTAAACCGCCTTTGAGCTTGTTTAATAGGACGTACCCCTCGTTTGACCGCCAAGTGATGTACTGCTACTTTTGGGTCTAAGCCAGGCATCTCTTTATAACTCCATGCAAAGACGTCACAATATTCGTGCAAGAGTTTAGTATATGCTTCTTTGTCCTCAACACTCAACAGAGCACTAACATATATCGGACGTGGATTTTCAGGAGAGCCAAGATCAATTTCTTTTAATTGATCAACAGTAGTTTTCACCTCTTCCTCAAACTCAGGGGGAGCATCCTCAGCATCTTCTTCTTCAAGTGGTTCATCATCAACCATAACTATATGGTTGCAGGAAGCTGTACTTTCTTTGTCGTCTTCTTCAGGTTGCACATCAATGATAGTTTCCATCCTTATATTCAACAAATCGCCGTGATGAATAAAAAGATTGGTAACATGTTTCTTCGACACCTCGTGTCTTGGAGTGATTTTATTGTTTTCTTTCTTGAAATTTTGCTTATTCGCCTTGGGAAATGTTAGTCTTTTATGAACAGAGCCCCTCACCTTCTTTCCCTTTGAGCCAAGTCTGTCAAAGACAGACGTTCGAGATGGTGTCTTTCCCAATCGATCAAAAACTGATTGCCTCGGAGTTGTTTGTGCTACCTCTTTTGTGGTGACACAATGAACGCTGGCTCTTTTAATTGCTATGCGTACCGGTGAAGATGGTCTATACCCCAGACCCATTCGAGGGATTGTCAACAACATACCCCTTTTCCCTCATCATCTTTTGAGTAGCATTAAATCCATGAACTTTTTCACCAATAATTTCAGGCGACAATGTACTCAATGTAGTAGAAGCTCCCAACACTATACCCAGCCTTAGCAAGAAGCTTATAGGCATTGGGATCGAAACCTTCAGTTCTCGTACTTGGCAAAGCAGCATGATCAACAGTTGATTCTTTAGATGGACGAACAAACCCTTGCAACGGAGGTTGAGATCTTTTGACGTCATCTAGTTTCGCAATAGGCAATGTTAGGCCTTTCAATGCTTCACATTTGACTATAGGTGATTGCTCTTCTTTTACTTTTGTTTTCGGGACATAGCGAAGAACAATAGGCTTATCACTTGGTGAAGTATTGCTAGTACCTTGAGTCTTATTGCCAGCAACTTGTTTCTCCTTATCGACTGTAGAGTTGCTAATCGAGTCTAAAGATTTTGAATTTTGAGCCATACTTTTATTTGATTGCGAATCGTCGTCCTCCTTTGTATTGCAAATCTTGAGATAGAACTTAGCATCAGCAAAATATGCTTCAGTTTCAGTGAATGGCTTGTCGTCTGCTACTACTTTCTTCACAATACCGTCTTGATAGTATTTGAAACATTGGTGAAGAGTTGAAGGTACGACTCCATTTTCGTGAATCCAAGGTCTCCCAAGAAGTATATTGTAGGTCGTCTTTGCATCTATCACATGGAGTAATGCCTTCGAAGACATACCATCAATAACTATATCAAGCTTTATTATTCCAATGGCTCTTTGCCCCCCTTGATTGAAGCCTTGAATCATCAATCGACTATTAGAGAGATCATTGACGGAGATACCAATATCCTTCAATGTTCGCAGTGGTAGAATATTGAACGGCAGAACCTCCATCAATAAGGATCCTATTCACCTTTTGCTCTCGAGTATAGCCAGTTACAAATAATGGACGATTATGCAAAGTAGATCCCAGCATCAGATCTTCATCATTGAAAATGATTGTTGATGCGCACTCCATTGATGTTTTTGTAACAGTAACAGACTCCTCTTCATGATCAACTTGGTGGGTAGAAAAATCATCAGTGTTGATGACATTGCAGGAACGAACATTTTCAATTTGAGAGGGTACAATAGGAGATGATGAATTAGTTTCAGGCAGAGTTTCGCTTTTTGAGTCGGAATAGTAGACCAAAAAGTCATACTTTCCAGATGGTTCAGAAAGTCTTCCCACGGAAGGATCTCCAGTTTCGAAAAGTTCTTCTAATCGTTTCTGGCTTCTTGACTTTTTTTTACTTGAATTCTTTTTTCTTGATGCTTCATCATCCTCGTACCAAGCATCAAAAGCGGCTTGTTCACAGGCGTCGCAGTCGCAGAATGGATCAAAATATTTGTGATCGCCATTAACTGAAAGAATATACAGGATTTCCCGCTTCATCTAGGTGATCAATCGGAACGCCTTTAAGTGGCTCAAACTTTCGGACTGGTTGAACAACTTGTCGCAGACATGGCAATTTTTTATTTTCAATTGGAGTTGTACATTCCGCAGGCCCGTTAACAACAGTAGAGACTTTTTTATCGAACTCGTTAACCAACTCTTCTTCTTGAGGATCCTTAGAGTCAATGGTGTTGCACGAGACACGAATATCATTACCAAAGAATTCCTTTGGTATGAAGTCTGCTAAAGTGATTGGATGACGAACCATTTGCCTAAACTCGTGACTCATTTGAGCCTTGATGGTGACATCTTGTTTTCTCGCCTTTTTCTCCCTTTTCTTCCACACTACTTTACTTCTTATCAGTGGGTTGCTCATCTTGCGAGATGTACTGAGAGTTTCGCCTTCTCTTCGAGTAACAAGAGTCCATCCTTCATCGTTGACATCATTTTGTCGTGAGAATACTGATCCTAAATCCTCTTGATTTGAAATTTCTCCAATGATCAAAGGAAAGATACTCGACTTAACTTCAATAGGAGGGAGTGATCCAAATTTTATAGCATATGGCACAATAGCTTCTCGAATTTCCTCAACTGGCCTTTCAACTTTCACAGGTTTTGATGAGCTAGAGCCAATGCTAGTATGGTGTGCACTTGCTTTGTCCTCCTCAAGTAAAATCTTCCCTTGTTTAGCCAATTCCATAACTTTATCTTTGAAGATGAAGCACTTTTGTATAGGATGCCCTACCAGGCGATGATACTTGCAATAGTTCGGATCGTCTGTCCTTTTTGCTTCGTCAGGTCTCTTCATTTCAGGCAACGTAATGAGGTTCAACTTTAATAAGTCATCAAACATACCGGGGACATCAGAATCAAGGAAAGGGTATTCCTTTTCTTGCATGTCCCTTAGGGTTGATTGTTTCTTCTTTTGTTCTTGTCGAAGTCTTACCCCTCTCGTCTTCCTTCTTTGTTGCTTTAGAGAAAATCTTGAAGGGCGCCACACTTGCGGTAAGTGATTCTTTCTTTTCACCTTTAACAGGAGGCTTACCTCCTCTCCTTGATTCTTGCTGTTCCTTGCCTTTCCGAGGATCAGACACTGGCGGCTCTTGCCCTCCGAGATTGATTTCTAGATTGTGAGCTTTTGTCGCTAACTTATCAAAAGTATCGGGTTGTATCCCTTGCAAAATATAGCGGAGTCCCCAATGCATTCCTTGAATGCACATCTCAATAGCAGATGGCTCAGAAAGGCGATCTTTGCTATTGAGACTCAAATTTCGCCAACGATCGATATATTCAACAACAGGCTCATCCTTCCATTGACGAGTATTTGAGAGCTCGGTCATACTAACAGTTCGTCTTGTGCTATAGAACCGATTGAGGAATTCTTGCTCCAGTTGTCTCCAACTATCAATAGAGCCAGGTTCAAGATCAGTATACCAGTCAAACGCGTTGCCTTTCAGTGAACGGACAAACTGTTTGACTAGTAGGTCTTCATCAGTTCCAGCATTGTTGCACGTCTCCACGAAGTGTGCAACGTGTTGTTTAGGGTTACCCTTGCCATCAAATTGCTGAAATTTGGGAGGTTGATATCCAGCAGGCATCTTCAAGGTATCAACTCTCGCAGTGTATGGCTTGGCATATGAGTGAGATGATTTTGAAACTCCCTCGAATTTGTTCTTGATTGTTCCTTCAATGAACTCCTTGAGATGATCAATATCAATAGTTCCTTCAGGAGAAATTGAGACATTCTTCGTTGCATCCGACTTTGAGTGTTCTTTCGCCTTGAGAGAAGTCTCAGCATCATCATAGATTTCAGTCGCCTTGGGCACGAACGGACTACTTTCACCAGCATTCTCGATCTTATCCATCAATTTAGCAATTTTGTCATCTTGACTTTGCACATGCGTAACAAGTCCTTCAACAAGTTTCGTCATATGGGCAAGTTGCTCCTCCAATGTTGTGGCATTCGTCATCATGACAGGCATCACCACAGGAGTTGTTGCATGACTCACACCATCAATATATGCAGCACGAGCACCATGATCAACGTTCTTTGTTGGGATGGCAGATGTCTCCACCACAGCAGCAGCAGCAGTATTCTCCGTAGCCTTTTGCGCCAACGCCTTTGTTTTGCTTCTTGTCATTGGCCCAACATGTCGCACTTCTTGACTTGCAGGAGTAGGAAAGATTGAATCTTTCACAGCATCAACTCCAGATCGGGCAGCAGAAGGACGCTTTTTGCTTGAATCCATCGTTGAATTCTTGAAACAAGGTCTTTTTGGAAGAAAAGAGATGAGAGGTAGAGATGGTCCCACCGGCGTGCCAGAAATTTGTAACAACAAATTTCGTTGTCAAAATAAGACAAGGAAAATAATTGCACAAATAAAGATTTTATTGATTTGAATGAAAGTTACAATCTCCGGATTTGTTTCTTTATACAAGAAACTGTCCTCTGATTCTTCTCTTCAGGGATTTAATTCAAGGGCCAAGAAAAGGCTTATTCTCGAATTAAATCTGGAGTATTTTACGGTGTAGAACACGGTTGATTTGATGATGTTCCTTGAATACTTGAGGCTTTCGATCTTCAAATCTTCAAGTCTTCAATACGAACGTGGTGATTTGGGGGTTTGGATTTGGATTTGAGGGGATTTGAAAGACTTAAGAGAAATCTCTTGAAAGACTTAAGGGAGAAATCTCTTTAGAACTTCTTTTAGAGAGAAAAATCTCTTGAGAGCTTTT